>JAXCGZ010009472.1:30000-55000 GCA_037179515.1 Halocaridina rubra | reverse complement strand
TTGAATTTCATTAGCCACTTTTCTGACCACTCATGCAGATTATTTAGATCCTCCTGAAGTTCTCTACCATTGTTCTCGTTTTTTACTTTCTTCACAATCTTTGCATCATCTGCAAACATATTCATGAATGAATTTACAGACTCTGGTAGGTCATTTACATATACAAGGAACAAAAGTGGCCCTAAAACTGAACCCTGTGGAACTCCACTACTAACTCTTCTCCATTCAGACACTGAGTGTCTTACTCTAACCCTCTGTTCCCTTCCTTCTAAGTAAGTTTTTATCCATTCCAAGACATTTCCACCTATTCTAGCCATTGATTGCAGCTTCCTAATAAGTCTCCCATGTGGAACAGTGTCAAACGCTTTCTGGAAGTCTAGGAATATGCAATCTGCCCAGCCCTCTCTTTCCTGTAAGATTTGGCTTACCTCATCATAAAATTCTAATAAGTTTGTTACTGTTGATCTTCCTTCTCTGAAGCCATGTTGCCTCACTGACAAAAAGTTGAAGGATTCCAAGTGAAGAGAGATATGTTTCCTTAGTAGTTTCTCCATAACTTTGCAAACTATGCTGGTCAAGGAAACTGGTCTATAGTTCAGAGCCGTATCCCTCCTTCCCTTTTTGAAGATAGGTATCACATTTGCTTGTTTCCAGCATCTTGGAATCTCCCCCGACTCCAATGACTCCTTAAATATGATACTTAGTGCCACTGATATTGTGTTTGCGCATTTTTTAAGCACATGAGGGGATATGTCATCAGGACCTGTAGCTTTATGAACATCTAAATCCATCAGCGCTTTGCATACCTCTGTGGCTGTAAGGTTGATGTTCTCTAATACCGGCCCTTGAGCTTCTATCACTGCAATCTGAGGGGGTGGGGTATTTTCTACTGTAAATACTGACTGAAACTCCTTGTTCAATTCTTTGCAGATCTCTTCGTCCGTCTCAGTGATGCTTCCATCCGCTCTCTTTAGCCTTAAAACCTGTTCTTTTACCTTCAGTTTTCCTCTGATAAAGCTGTGGAAAAGCTTGGGATTTTCTTTCGCCTTCCTGGTGATGTCCCTCTCATAATCTTTCTCTGCCTCTCTCCTTTTACTTAGGTAGTCATTTCTTGCTCTTTTGTAGGTTTGCCAGGCATTTATGTTTTTTCTCCTCCTATACCTTTTCCAGCATTTGTCTCTCCACTCCTTAGCTCTTTTACACCCATTATCGAACCATTTCTCTCTGGCATGAATTACACCTACTTTGGTGACAGGTATGCAGCAATCTACAATCTTCCCATATTTCTCACAAAAGATGTCATACATTTCTTGTACAGATTTGTTGCAAAATAAGGTTCTCCAGTCAATAACTGCAAAAAGCTCATTCATTTTGATGTAATCTCCTTTCTGATAGTTCCTCCTCATGTCCTCAGTGCCTCTACTCTCAGGAAGAATGTCTTCAATGATATACTCCATCGACAACACACAGTGGTCACTCTTTCCAATTGGTGGTTCATACTCAATATTTTCAATATCCAACACATTATCTGTGAACACCAGATCAAGTAGTGATGGCTCATCCCCACCCCTGGCTCTTGTTGGTTCCATTACATGTTGGTGTAGGAAATTCCCTTGTACGCAATCTAGGAATCTTGCCCCAAAGGAGTCCTCACCACTGTGTGGGTCAAGATTTATCCAATCTATCTCTTTATGATTAAAGTCTCCCATAATCAAAATCCTACATTTTTTCTCCCGCGCCATGTTAACAACTGAGTTTATGACTTCAATCGTACCTATATGACTTTCCTCATAAATTTCAAGCCTATTTTGGTTCCTTGGTGTGTGTGTGTGTGTGTGTGTGTGTGTGTGTGTGTGTGTGTGTGTGTGTGTGTGTGTGTGTGTGTGTACGGTTATGGCTACGTAAGAAAACTGAAAAAAAAATTGAGATTCTTGGTACTTTCGAGTGCATTTATCTACTACTCATCTTCAAATGAGTACCAATGATCTCAAAATTTCTTTCAATTTCCTTACCTAGCTATATCCATCCACATTTAAAATATTTACGTGTTTCTCGTGAAATTAAATTATATATATATATATATATATATATATATATATATATATATATATATATATATATATATATATATATATATATAAATACAAACACACACACACACACCTGCGTTCATGGTTCATGGTTGCAGTAGTTCCCATTTCTTTACTTATAAGATTTTTTTATCTTAATCGTTTTATCTATGTCTTTACCACGTTGGTTTAGTTGTAAAAATATCTAGAAAATTGACCTTCGAACATATATATATATATATATATATATATATATATATATATATATATATATATATATATATATATATATATATATATATATATATGATTACCCACAATTAGGTAATCACACACACACACGCACACACACACACACACACACACACACATATATATATATATATATATATATATATATATATATATATATATATATATATATATATATATATATATATATATATATATATATATGTGATTACCCACAATTAGGTAATCACACACACATATATATATATATATATATATATATATATATATATATATATATATATATATATATATATATATATATGTGTGTGTGTGTGTGTGTGTGTGTGTGTTCGAAGGTCAATTTTCTAGATATTTTTACAACTAAACCAACGTGGTAAAGACATAGATAAAACGATTAAGATAAAAAAATCTTATAAGTAAAGAAATGGGAACTACTGCAACCATGAAAGCAGGTGTACAACATATACTCATCTAGTTATCGCTATCTAATTCATTCATAATTAGAGGACATTAGTTTACATAAGGAGAAAGTAGTGGCGTTCCCTGCGTGGTAGCCCCTGTCAACTCAGTGGGGTTTCTAATGAAACAGCATCTGACCATCTGGTAGTTGTCATGTTGAAAAAAATGGAAAACAATATATAAAAGGATACTGTGATGAGAGAGAGAGAGAGAGAGAGAGAGAGAGAGAGAGAGAGAGAGAGAGAGAGAGAGAGGAGAGAGAGAGAGAGAGAGAGAGAGAGAGAGAGAGAGTAATGAGGTAAGTTGATAATGTTGAAAGTAATTAAACAAGCTATCGCAAATAATAATAATAATAATAATAATAATAATAATAATAATAATAATAATAATAATAATAATAATAATAATAATAATAATAATAATAATGGCCATAGACTGAAGAAGCAGTATCAAAATATCTCAACCTTCTTCTGCGATTTCACTCCAACCACAAATAGCGACCTTTCAAGAACACACACACACACACACACACACACACACACACACACACACACACGTAAATAATACGAAGCAATGAGAGATAGGGTCGCCATATTTGCAGTTTGCTAGATCACATATGGATGATAGCACAGAGTAGACAAAAATGATAGAGGTCAAATATTAGGGGCCATGATAGCTCAGTGGTAGTGTGTGCTAGTTGAGAAGCGACTTACGCGCGTCCCATCCCACAGCGGGACGTTAGTAAGGGCATCCAGCTTTATTCTTCCGGCTCCAACATGTTTGTGTCCACCCCCAATCGAAATGACATACATGTCATTTCTTCAAAAGGTGACGACAAACTCATTTCTGAGAATCTCAAACTTTTGCATCTCAACATATTTGTTGTCCCAGTTGTATCTATCATTATTATTATTTATTATCACAATGGTAAAATACTCATCACTACTACTACTATTATTATTATTATTATTATTATTATTATTATTATTATTATTATTATTATTATTATTATTATTATTATTATTATTATTATTATTATTATTATTACTACTACTACTACTACTACTACTACTACTACTACTACTACTAATAATAATAATAATAATAATGAAGCAACAATATAAGTTTCTGAATATTTGGTATGCATTCGAACAGCCTAAGGCCGCTTTCACACCAAAGTGGCTCGTGGCATCCCACGTGGCATGCCAGTTGAAAACGAACATCCAAAATGGTATGAAACCTTTCACACAGAAGTGGCGTGACACGTCCCATGTGCCACGTGCGACTTGCGTCGCAAGTCGCATGTGACACACGGGACGAGGTATGCCACTTCTGCGGAATGGTTTCATATATTTCCGGATATTCGCTTTCACCTGGCGTGCCACGTGGCATGCCACGTGCCACTTTGGTGTGACAGCGGGCTTAGACTCCCATTAATCTGCTCAACGATACTTTGACTGCTTGGTCGTGAGCCCATATGGCACCCAGGACCTGTTAATCAACAAAATACTTAATAATACTGGCTCAAGAGCTGAGTCAAAACCTGATAATATAGGTAGTCTAATATTGTGACAGCCTTAATTCTAAGCATAATATTAAGAGCAGAATAAGTTTACCGGACAGCCTAAGATCAAATGTAGACTTGGATGTAACTGATGGGAAGTTTAGAATTAAGAGTAAAATGAGTTTACCAGACAGCCAAGGATCATATGTAGAATTCCACATAACTTCATTGGTTTAAGCTCAAGAGTGTAATTAGTTCAAAAGATCACCCACGATCAAGGCCCGATTTCTTAAACAGTGTAAACCTATGATACCATATTGTTAGTTGGCTAGACACACAAATGGATTTCATAAACGCATCTGATGCGGTTCTGTGTATGGCTAGGATCCCCCTAGAATTCTGACCCCAGACTTGAAATGGATCTGGTTAGGCTTCGTTAGGTTCGGTTGATTTACGTTAGGATCCCTATCAAGACTTAGTGTTTATCGCTTTACATTTGGGCCCGATTTCTTAAACAGTGTAAACCTAGGATACCATATGGTTAGTTAGCTAGACACACACAAATGGATTTCATGAACGCCTCTGACGCGGTTCTGTGTATGGCTAGGTTCCCCCCATGGGGGGATCCTAGCCATACACAGAACCGCGTCAGAGGCGTTTATGGAATCCATTTGTGTGTGTCTAGCTAACTAACAATATGGTATGTATTCCCACCGTATGAAAGGGGGAAAATGACCGGGTATGTGTCTGAATTCCTCTTAATTATTTACACAGACGCTTAAAATCAAAACTTTCATTTGTCTTATTGAATAAATTAACAAAAAAAAAAGATATTTTTTTTCGGCATATGCTTACTCTTGGAAAAACTTCGATTTATGTAGCATAACCTAACCAACCAAACTTAACCTAACGATACAACAAAGTCAGACGGGCGGCGGAGGGGGGGGGAGAAAGACAAAGCGAATTAGAATACACAGTCCCGGTTATCTAAATATTTATAAATATACTCTGCCAAACGATTTTATTCACCTCAGGAAGTGTCAGCGTGGGAAATAAACAAATACATAAATATATATATATATATATATATATATATATATATATATATATATATATATATATATATATATATATATATATATATTAAAACAAAAGCTGTCTAACTACGTCTGTCATATCACTACTTATCGAAATCAAATGTAGCTAAATTTCTGTTTGGCATCATTATATACGGTGATAGTGCTTCAGCGTAATAATAATAATAATAATAATAATAATAATAATAATAATAATAATAATAATAATAATAGTAGTAGTTGTAAATATTATTATTATTATTATTATTATCATTATTATTATTATTATTATTATCATTATCATTATCATTATTATTATTATTATTATTATTATTATTATTAATGTTATCATCATCATTATCATTATTATTATTATTATTATTATTATTATTCCAATACCTATTTCAGCATCCAGGGGCTGTCCATCGAAGTTTCTTCTCATCGTCACTCGCAAATTCTAATCGAGTTCAACTTTCCTGGAAATCTTTATTAAAAATTTACTGAAATCAATCACAGAAGACTTTAAAAACTTTCTTAAAAGTATTTAATACGTCTGAAAGGTAAACTAAGAGGAATTTTGTCTATTACACCGTAATAAAGGAATAATTTTCATGCAGCACTTTCAATTTTCACTTTTTCAAGTAAATCTTTGCCACAATTACTCAATAACCACTTTTAATCTTCGCTTTGTTAAACAAAATGTTTTTGAAGTCAAATTCAAGACATGAGTTATCCAATTTTTTTTTCCATGACGCGCATGATATGACAGAAATCTAAATGCGGTAACAAGTGGCTTGGTAATTTTTTTTTTATTATGTATATTACTAAAACGAGCTGTTTCTTATTTATGTACTCATAAAGTCTGCATTTACTTCTGCTTCAAATCAATTCTCCTATGGAAGTTTTCCGCAGTACATCAAAAGCACAGTAATCTAAGAGATGTGAGGGGTACACCTATTGTCACATCAGTTTTTTCAGCCCATTTCTGTGATATGAATTAACAGAAGCAACAAAATTTTCTTATCACGATACAGATACCCTTGAACACGAAAGAGCACGCAGTATTCCCTTTTTCTTTTTACATATATATTCTCGGAATTAAGAAGTAGCTCTATAAGCAATTTCAGTGAGACTTACTGGAATTCAAAGTTTACAATTTTTTTTTTTAGTACCATTACACATTAAGGTAAGTTCGGACAATGAGCTTTTAAAAGCATTGCACTGAAATAAACTCGGTATGTTTCATGAGTAGTGAGTAGACATTTATCTCAATGAGTATATTATATTATTCATGGATTGAATGACTGTGCACACTGTATTACAATTATTCAAGAATTTATAACTGGGTTTCACTAGCACCGAGTGTGATTATAGGGCACTAAAATGAGATGCATTGACTAGCAAACACTGTGACGTAAAAGAATATGCATACACTATGACGTAAAAGAAAAAATATATATTTGCTTTTGCCATATAGAATGGCTTCTTTACACCACTGTAAACTGTTTACTGAGATATATATGTGACTAGTTGAAGCAACCAACACTAGGAATTTTACGATAAGGAGGGATTTCACACTCATTAAAGATTACGCTCAATATGTCATTGTTAACAAGGGAAAAAGCAACCTTAATGGTAAGCTCTAATCGAAAATGGCAACTGTTCATTCAGTATGCAAGAAAGGGTGGAAGTCTAATATCAAATAGAGGAAAAATAAACCATATTTACTGTCGAAATCTCGCTAATGATAAAGAACCTAAAAATATTTACGAAAACGGGCGAAAGTCTTTCGAGAATTCCCTACACCAATCGCCTTTAGAAGTATTGGAGGGATTTTTGTCCCTAATTATGAAGATATCTAATCGTATGAGAGATATTCATGATAAGCGTGTCATGGCATCCAATAATATTAATGTATCTCGAGTGGTTGAATATCTATGAGCTACCCAGAAGGGGTCTTTTTATATAAATATACAAATCTTATTCATGACGACCGAAAATCTATCACCATCTGTCAACACCACAAAAGCAACGTAACCCATCATTCCCAATATACTTTGCGCAGGACAGAGAATTTAGTCATGTCCGGGGCCTGATATAGAGGGCAAATGTCCTTGGCTTAGTATGTTCGTTAACAATCTCAATCGAACCCATCGTGGGGCGTTAGGAAGGATATCCAACCTTAATTCCCCAGCTTCAAACGGTCTCCGCTCCCATAACGGGGATTAAGAGTGCCACTTAAAAAATGTACCTTATTAAATGACCGACCCTAAACTGGACAGTAAATAGATTAATAAAGATATGTTATAAATAAATAAATTAAAAAAAAAGAATTTCGGGAAGGTTTTGCAAATACTTCTAGATTAGGAATCGAGGACAGGAAAAAAAGAGTACTGCTGATAATCTTTCAGAGAGAGAGATAGAGGAGAGAGAGAGAGAGAGAGAGAATGATTTTGATGCCACATCTGCTTAACACGAAATACATAAAGTACGAGTATACGAGTAATCAACTTGAGTAGAGTTTTTTTTTTTTTTTTTTAATGTGCCGCCGAGAGAGCTGGGAACATATTACATTCTAGTTGTGCGTGTGTTTGTGTATGTGAATCAAACCTAACCTAACCTGAAAGAACCTATCCTAACTAATACAAACGTAACATAGCTTGACACAACATAACCCTTCTATAATATCAAAAGGCAACTGTCCGTTTTTGCATTTGGCTAAGAATTAGGGGCTATTGTCTGAGGCGCATTTCCTAAGGCTGGCGTCACACATAGCCAAAACCCCCGACCCGACTCTTAAGACCGCGTTCCGACGGAATCTTCGCTCAATCCTTGGAGATCCGGAAGATTTTTTAGCCGACAGGTGCATTCCTGTGCCTGTCGGAAGTGCGTCGTACGGCCGGGTAAGTAGTCCTATGGATCGTAATTGCAATCGTACGGAGTAGTTTGGACGCATAATTTAGCGTACGACTAATCGTACGCAAACGTAAGTCTCATCATAGAAAAAGGGAAATTTAAATTTTTGACCGTTACGACTGGGCCAACCATGCTCCCGACGCTCCCTACCCATTGTAGGGGAACGTACACGTTCGTAGGGGGTTGTACGCAGTCGGGGGGAATACTGTAATTCCCCCGAAGGAAGGGTATCGTGGCAAGAGAGAATGGTTTAAAGAACGACGTTTGTAACTTTAATTTTAGCATTTTATTCCCATATAGATATGTAATTTATTTTAAGTCATTTGTTTTTCACATATTACAATAACTGATCTTAATATGTTTCATTTTCATTATTTTATACTGAGAAGATATTAAGTTTAATATTTTACATCTAATAATGTAATAATGTTTCATCTTTGTCATTCACAGAATCCTTCAAATGTAAGTTGTATGTACTGGTAAACGCAAATAAAAAGTTATTTGGTATAGTTATATTTGCCCTTACTTTTCCATTTATATAATTATGCTAGAATTGATCCTAGTGAACAATAAATATATAGTATATATATATATATATATATATATATATATATATATATATATATATATATATATATATATATATATATATATATATATATATATATTCTCTCTCTCTCTCTCTCTCTCTTGAGAGAGAGAGAGAGAGACTTTCTCTCTCTCTCTCTCTCTCTCTCAAGAAGAAGAAGATGAGAGAGAGAGAGAGAGAGAGAGAGAGAGAGAGAGAGGTAAAAAGAAGACGAAGAAGAAGAAGCTCTCTCTCTCTCTCTCTCTCTCTCTCTCAGAGAGAAAGTTCTCTCTCTCTCTCTCTCTCTCTCTCTCTCTCTCTCTCTCTCTCTCTCTCTCTCTCTCTCTCTTCTTCTTCTTCTTCTTGAGAGAGAGAGAGAGAGAGAGAGAGAGAGAGTGTCTCTCTCTCTCCCTCTCTCTCTCTCTCGAAGAAGAAGAAGAAGAAGAAGAAGAAGAAGAAATATATATATATATATATATATATATATATATATATATATATATATATATATATATATATATGAATCATGTTTTACCCCGACCGGGACTCGAACCTAGGACTTATGATTACTAAGTCAAGGCGCTACCACTACACCACAGAAGGTTAAAAGGAACCCAACCTTATAGCTTATATCTGCTATACTTAGGAATGAACGCATTCTAACTGAATGCCACTATGTTCATATTACAGATTCCCCAACCTCACTCGTGGCTTCATTTTAGCATTTAATTCAATTCCCAATCTCATTCGGGCCATTAAATAACCAGATAAGCACATTACATATGTGAAAACATGAATCATTTTTTACCCCGACCGGGACTCGAACCTACGACTTATGATTACTAAGTCAAGGCGCTACCACTACACCACAGAAGGTTAAAAGGAACCCAACCTTATAGCTTATATCTGCTATACTTAGGAATGAACGCATTCTAACTGAATGCCACTATGTTCATATTACAGATTCCCCAACCTCACTCGTGGCTTCATTTTAGCATTTAATTCAATTCCCAATCTCATTCGGGCCATTAAATAACCATAAGTCCTAGGTTCGAGTCCCGGTCGGGGTAAAAAATGATTCATGTTTTCACATATGTAATGTGCTTATCTGGTTATTTAATGGCCCGAATGAGATTGGGAATTGAATTAAATGCTAAAATGAAGCCACGAGTGAGGTTGGGGAATCTGTAATATGAACATAGTGGCATTCAGTTAGAATGCGTTCATTCCTAAGTATAGCAGATATAAGCTATAAGGTTGGGTTCCTTTTAACCTTCTGTGGTGTAGTGGTAGCGCCTTGACTTAGTAATCATAAGTCCTAGGTTCGAGTCCCGGTCGGGGTAAAAAATGATTCATGTTTTCACATATGTAATGTGCTTATCTGGTTATTTAATGGCCCGAATGAGATTGGGAATTGAATTAAATGCTAAAATGAAGCCACGAGTGAGGTTGGGGAATCTGTAATATGAACATAGTGGCATTCAGTTAGAATGCGTTCATTCCTAAGTATAGCAGATATAAGCTATAAGGTTGGGTTCCTTTTAACCTTCTGTGGTGTAGTGGTAGCGCCTTGACTTAGTAATCATAAGTCCTAGGTTCGAGTCCCGGTCGGGGTAAAAAATGATTCATGTTTTCACATATGTAATGTGCTTATCTGGTTATATATATATATATATATATATATAATATATATATATATATATATATATATATATATATATATATATATATATATGGGATATTTGTGAAAGTATAACCATGATTTATATATTTGGAGCAGGAAAACTGAACGCCCAGGACTGGGTTGTCAGAAATGAGACCACGCATGCGCGCTCTGTCTTTTCGTACTGCGCTGCCAGACGTATAAGCGAATTTTTAAATTTTTAACGGTTCCAGACCCGGAGAACTGCGTACGCCGGGTAGGATCGATCCTCTGGATTGTACGCGGGCGTACACCTTCTCCTACGCCCGCGTACTATCAAGAAGATCGATCTTACCCGTCATACGCAGTCTTCTACGACTGATTTGGTCTTCCGAATCACGGAGATTATTGGGTGCAGCAGCCAATTATCGTAGGCCCTCCACGACGGTTCAGGACCCCCTCGATTTTTTTAAACTACGTAGGACCGTTAGGATTCCTTCATACGCAGACGAAAAATTACTTCAGGAGGATCTAAATAATCTGCATGAGTGGTCAGAAAAGTGGCTAATGAAATTCAATACCTCAAAATGTAAGGTAATGAGAATGGGTACAAGTGCAAGAAGGCTCAAGCTTGACTACTCGGTGGCTGGAGTACAACTTCAAGAGACAGAAAATGAGAGAGATCTAGGAGTAAACATACTGGCAGATTTGTCTCCAGAAATACATATAAATGGCATAGTAAGGGCAGCATATGCATTCTTATCAAATGTAAGGGTAGCCTTCAGGCACATGGACAAGGAAATGTTCAGAAATATTTATGTAACCTATGTGAGGCCAAAACTCGAATATGCAGCCCCCTTTTGGAATCCGCACTTGAAAAAGCACATAGCTAAGCTTGAAAAAGTTCAAAGACATGCCACGAAACTGGTGCCAGAAATACGCAATCTCGGTTATGATGAGAGGCTGAGGGAATTAGACTTGCCATCACTCGAAGCTAGAAGAGTAAGGGGGGATATGGTGAGTCTTTAAATTCCTTCATGGTTATGATAGAGTGGATAGGGATCGATATTTCGATATGGCTGGCTCTAGAACTAGAGGTCATAGTTTGAAGCTTCGAAAGAAAACTTGTTTGCAGGATGTAAGGAAATACTTTTTCAGTGTAAGAGTAGTTGATAATTGGAATTCGCTAAGCGAGGAGGTAGTTAATGCTATCTCAATCCATAGTTTTAAGGACAGGTACGATAAGTATCACTAAGTCTAAAATGGAACCGATCAGGAGACGGGAAGATACGAGCTTTGGGCTCTTTCCCGTAAACACAATTAGGTAATCACAATTAGGTAATCACCCGATTATCGTAATGACGTCATTGCTGCCGGGAGGATTCCGTCTTTAGACGGTTTTAAGAGTCGGGTCGGGGGTTTTGGCTATGTGTGACGCCAGCCTAAGGGGCAATAATCGTCCATACACCCCGGAAAACGGGCATATTTACGATATACATTTTATATATCTTCATTTTATTGACTCTCTATAGGCGGTTTGTGTGTGTGTGTGTGTGTGTGTATATATATATATATATATATATATATATATATATATATATATATATATATATATATATATATATATATTGTAGATTAACCTTGCCCGCCTACTTGTGGATGACCCAAGCAGGGTGGAAGGGGGGGAGGGAGACGTGGCAACTCTTTATCCCCAAGGAGCTGAGAGGAGTGGTTGTGGTATGTGTGGATCGTGGTGAAAGCGCGTTTCTTGGCTCGGCAACCCCCTTACAAGAAGGAATGAGGCATATATATATATATATATATATATATATATATATATATATATATATATATATATATATATATATATATATATCCTCCAGATTCCCATTTCTTTCCGCGAGATTAACAAAAGAAACAAATTTAACTCTTAAAATTTAGCATAGGTCTAAATTCCCACGTACACAGTTAAGATTCAGCAAATCCTGAGCTATGCCAGAAATGACCTCCAGAAACAGAATTGCTGAAAATCCCTTAAAAATGCCGCCATCATTTATAATGTGGCTGCAATCAGTATAAAAAATATTTCATTAAAGAGCCAACTTCCTTATTAAGACTTAATTCAAAGCATCCGGTTTGCCACAGGTATTGCGCTATTTAGAGCTTTAGACTCATAAAATAAGAGTAAACAGTGAAGAAACGTAACTACAAATAAATACATATAGTATATATATATATATATATATATATATATATATATATATATATATATATATATATATATATATATATATATATATATATATATATATATATATATATAGGTCACCTTCGAAGGAAAAGTGAAATGATGGAGTCCTGAGGTCCATCAGTCAGTGTTTCAGTCTACTTTCTGAGCTGTTCTGAAGATGGACTAAAATGCTGTTAGAAAGATCTAAGCACTACCTCCGTCAATTCAATTTTCTCTCGTAGGTGATCTCTACTCGTCACGTCTTCATATTTACGTAATAGACAATTATTAAACATACACACACACATAAGAATTCAGAACAATGCTCACTAGACTACACAGAACACAGGAAGAGATGGAAAAGATCAAAAACTTTTTGCAAGA
Organism: Halocaridina rubra; assembly: GCA_037179515.1. NCBI lineage: Eukaryota > Metazoa > Arthropoda > Malacostraca > Decapoda > Atyidae > Halocaridina > Halocaridina rubra. Next base: position 41,897 of record JAXCGZ010009472.1, on the reverse strand, counting down.
GGCTAGAAGGTTAAATGAGGGATAAATCAAGAAGAGTAGAACATTTTTTTGTTTCAGAGCTCTTCCACCTAAAGGGAGATAAAGAAGATAATGATAGAAAGTCAGGGAATGCAGCCTCATTAATATTGCTGTAAACAAATGTTGATGGAATAGCTGATAAGACAGTAGAATTAAAAGATAGGATTCACAACAGTAAAGCAGATATAGTAGCGGCTACAGAGGAAGTTAAGTGAGGACATAAACAGTGTCACAGGTTTTCCTAAGGGCTTCAGAATATTAAGGGTTGAAAGATCAGAGAGGACTGGTGGAGGGATAGCACTGCTCATAAGAAATGGATTTCAGGTTGAAGAAATAAACTTTGCTATAGATAGTGAGTTCAAGGAATTTCTAGTTGCTCGCAGAAATACCGAGTCAGAAAGCATTATAATAACTGTTGTATATAACCCATCAAGGAACCAACATAGGCTAAAGTTTATGAGGAAAGTCCTATAGGTAATATTGAAGTCATAAACACAGTTGTTAACACTGCAAAGGAGAGAAAATGTTGGAATTTGATTATGGGAGATTTTAATCATAAAGAGATAGATTGGATAAATCTTGACCCACAACGTGGGGAGGACTCATTTGAGGCAAGATTCCTATATTGTGTACAAGGGCATTTCCTACACCAATATGTACTGCAACCAACGAAGGTCAGGGGTGGGGATGAGCAATCACAGCTTGATCTGGTATGCGCAGATAATGTGTTGGATACTGAAAAAATTGAGTATGAACCACCAATTGGAAAGAGTGACCACTGTGTGTTGTTGATGGTGTATATCATCAAAAATGTTCTGCCTGAGAGTAGAGGTACTGAGAACACGAGGAGGAACTATCCAAAAGGAGATTACTTCAAAATTAATGAGACTTTTGCAGTCATTGACTGGAGGACCTTATTTAACAACAAATCTGTACAAGAAATGTACAACATATTTTGTGAGGAATAAGGGAAGATAGTAGATTGTTGCATAGCTTTCACCAAAACAGGAGTTATTCATGCCAGAGAGAAATGGTTCAGTAATGAGTGAAAGAGAGCTAAGGAGTAGAGAGACAAATGCTGGAATAGGAATAGAAGGAGAAAAAGCATAAATGCCTGGTAGACTTATAAAAGATCAAGAAATGATTACTTAAGTAAAAGAAGAGAGGCAAAGAAAGACTATGAAACGGATATCACCAGGAAGGCTAATAAAAATCCCAAACTTTTCCACAGCTTTATCAAAGGAAAACTGAAAGTTAACGAACAGGTTTTAAAGCTAAAGACAGAGGATGGAAGCATCACTGAGATGGATGAAGAGATATGCAAAGAATTGAACAAGGAGTTTCAGTCAATATTTACAGCAGAAAATACCCCCACCTCCTCAGATTGCAGATATAGGAGCATATGGGCAATCATTTGAGAACATCATCTTTTCAGCCACAGAGGTATGCAAAGCTTTAATGGAGTTAGATGCCCATAAAGCTACAGGTCCCACATGGGAGACTTGCAAGAAATGGCCAGAATAGGTGGAAATGTCTTGGAATGGATAATAACTTACTTAGAACGAAGGGAACAGAGGGTTAGAGTAAGAGACTCAGTGTCTGCATATAGAAGGGTTAGTATTGAAGTTCCACAAGGTTTAGTTTAGGGTCACTTTTGTTCCTAGTATATGTAAATGATTTACCAGAGTCAGCAAATTCATTCATGAATATGTTTGCAGATGATGCAAAGGTAGTAAAGAAAGTAAGAGACGAGAACAATGGTAGAAAACTTCAGGAAGACCTAAAGAGTCTGCATGGGTGGTCAGAAATGTAGTTAATGAAATTCAATACTTCTAAATGTAAGGTAATGAGAATGGGTATAAGTGCAAGAAGGCCCAAGCTTGAATAATCTTGAATATTCAACAGCAGGAGCAGAACTTCAATATACTGAGAATGAGAGAGACTTAGGAGTAAACACACTGGCAGATTTGTCTCCGGAAACACATATAAATGGCATAGAAAGGTCAGCATATGCTTTCTTAGCAAATGTAAGGGTAGTCTTCAGGCACATGGACATGGAAATGTTCAGAAATATTAATGTAAACTATGTGATGCCAAAGATTGAATATGTAGCCCCCTTTTGGAATCCACACTTGAAAAAGCACCTAGTTAAGCTGAAAAAAGTTCAAAGACTTGCCACGAAACTAGTGCCAGAAATACGTAATCTCTATTATCAGGGGAGGCTGAGGGAATCAGACTGCCATCACTCGATGCTAGAGGAATGGGAGGGGATATGGTGAGGATTTTTAAATTCCTTCCTAGTTATGACTTAGTATGTGGGTAGCGATATTTTGATATGGCTGGCACTAGTTCTAGAGGTCATAGTTTGAAGATTAATAAGAAAACTTCTTTGCAGGATGTAAAGAAATACTTTTTTAGTGTAGGCTATGAGTAGTTGATGAATGGAATTCGCAAAGCGAGGAGGTAGTTAATTCTAACTCAATCCATAGTTTTAAGGACAAGTATGATCAGTATCACTAGGTACAAAATTAGAACCGACCAGGAGACGGGGAGTTACAAGCATAAGGTTTTTTCCCGTAAGGATAACTAGGTAATTACAATTAATTACACATATACACAAATTATGAAGATCACAATTAAAGCAAAACAGGCCTAAGCCTCATAATAATAATAACAATAATAATAATAATAATAATAATAATAATAATAATAATAATAATAATAATAATAATAATAATAATAATAATAATAATAATAATAATAATAATAATAATAATAATAATAATAATAATAATAATAATAATAATAATAATAATAATAATAATATATATATATATATATATATATATATATATATATATATATATATATATATATATATATATATATATATATATATATATATATATATATATATATATATATATATATATATATATATATATTATCATCATTATTATTATTATTATTATTATTATTATTACTATTATTATTATTATTATTATTATTATTACTACTACTAGGGACCGAATAGCGTTATGGTAGAATGCTAGACCCCGGAGGTGATGAATCCGCTTTCAACCCATGGGGGGGGGAGGCGATAGGAAGATCATCCAACCTTAATTCCCCAGCTTCAATCGATCTGTGTCCACCCACAAAAGGGGAACTAAGAGTGACACAAAAAGTGAAAAAAAAAACTAATACACTTTTTGCCGTCAATTACCAGATTACAAAATGGATGAGATAAAGAGGAACAAATGATGAAAGGTTTATCACTTTAACTCAGACGACATAAGGAGATTAACCTCCTTTAACAAGTATCGAGAGTTATTAAATGCGATAAAAATTTTATAAGAACATAAGAACATAAGAATAGAGGACACTGCAACACGCCTACTGGCACACACGAGGCAGCTCCATTTTTGAATTGTATTTTCAGCATGTCTAACCTATTCTATTCTACTCTACTTATTTATTCTATTTTTCTTTTTATGATTTTTCTAATAAGCACTAACCTATTCATACCCACCCTACCTCTGTCATATGTCTATCTAATCTACATTTGAAGGTGTCTAAGGTATTGGCATTTACTATCCTACTAGGAAGCTTGTTCCATGCATCAGCTACTCTATTACCAAACCAATTTTTACCAATTTCCCTTCTGAACCTAAATTTATCAAGCTTAAATCCATTATTACGAGTTCTGGTTTGATCATGAATTTTTAAAACTTTATTAATATCTCCCTTGTTAATCCCTTTAAACCATTTATACACTTCAATCATATCCCCCCTAACTCTTCGCCTCTCTAGAGAATGTAGATTAAGTTTTTTTAATCTGTCCTCATATGGTAGATTTCTGATACTGTGTATCATCTTGGTCATTCTTCGCTGCACTCTCTCCAAGGATTCAATTTCCATTCTATAATAGGGTGACCAGAATTGCACAGCATAATCTAAATGGGGCCTAACTAATGCAAGATAGAGCTGCAAAATAACTTTTTCCGTCCTATTGCTAACGCTTCTTGAGATAAATCCTAAAACTCTGTTTGCTTTATTTCTGACTGCTGTGCATTGCTCTCTTGGCTTAAGACTACTACTCACAAGAACTCCCAAATCCCTTTCACACTGAGAACTCATGATTTCATGGTTATTTAGCTTATAACTAGTATTGTCTTTTATAGTACCCATTTTAACTACTTTACATTTTTCAACATTAAATTCCATTTGCCATTTGTCCGACCATTCAGATAATCTATTTAGATCTTCCTGTAAAGCATGAATGTCTTCTTTCCCATTTATAGTTCTACCTATTTTAGTGTCGTCTGCGAATTTACTTAGGTTACTACTGATATCCGAATCCAGATCATTTATATATACGATGAATAATAGGGGACCCAGTACCGAGCCTTGTGATACCCCGCCGAGCCTTATCTTATCTGAGGAACCGCAACTCCCGAAATGTTTTTCCTAATCGTGTTTGTCTAGTTTGGAGTAATAAGTTATTACAAAGAGGTACACATTATACTGTACATAAGTACATAAGTGTGTGTGTGTGTGTGTGTGTGTGTGTGTGTGTGTGTGTGTGTGTGTGTGTGTGTGTGAGAGAGAGAGAGAGAGAGAGAGAGAGAGAGAGAGAGAGAGAGAGAGAGAGAGAGAGAGAGAGAGAGAGAGAGAATAATAATAATAATAATAATAATAATAATATAATAATAATAATGATAATAATAATAATAATAAAATAATAATAATAATAAAATAATAATAATAATAATAATAATAATAATAATAATAATAATAATAATAATAATAATAAAATAATAATAATAATAAAATAATAATAATAATAATAATAATAATAATAATAATAATAATAATAATAATAATAATAATAATAATAATAATAATAATAATAATCTTCCTCTCTAGTACATCCAAGCACCTTTGGCATAGTAAAGACACTAAAAATCTACCTTTAAAAATCTCTCAAAAGCAATTTTATCTCATGCAAATCAAGTAGTTACTTAAGCTTTAATCTGGTGATAATACCTCTTGACACAAGAGGGGCCCTTGAAGAGGACCATAGAATGGTAGACAAGGGCATAGATGTGTGATATACAATTGAATATGCTCTCTCTCTCTCTCTCTCTCTCTCTCTCTCTCTCTCTCTCTCTCTCTCTCTCTCTCTCTCTCTCTCTCTCTCTCTCTCTCTCTCTCTTGCAGAAGATAATAATAATAATAATAATAATAATAATAATAATAATAATAATAATAATAATAATAATAATAATAATAATAATAATAAATAAAATTATTACCAATTATAGTAAAATTAATATTAACAATAATAGCATTACTAATAATGATAATAAATTCAGAAAGAAAATAATAAAATTAATATATTTATAATAAAAAAATATGAAATTTACTATTACTACTACTGCTACTACAACTACTACTACTACTACTATGACGACGACGACGAAGCAGAAGAAGAAGAAGAAGAAGAAGAAGAAGAAGAAGAAGAAGAAGAAGAAGAAGAAGAAGATTATGATGATACAAATGTAATTTTCGAACTAGCAGGGGGAAAATTATGCAACATGGAAGCAAATGTCTAAACACCGACAACAACAAGATTTATATCGAAATCTAAGAGCCAAAAATATCATTTAATTAAATCAGTGGTTTTTTTTTATTATTGTTTGGCAAAAACCATTCACCCATTTCACGTTTCAATGAACGTCGCCTTCAACAAAGGAAATATTTTCTTACATATAAACAAATAATAATACATAAAAAACTGTCTTTTCTGAGTTTGTATATTTAATGGAAAGTAAAAATGAAAAAATATATATACTAAGAGGAGAGAGAGAGAGAGAGAGAGAGAGAGAGAGAGAGAGAGAGAGAGAGAGAGAGAGAGAGAGAGAGAGAGAGAGAGAGAGAGAGGCCCGTTCCTTCTTACGTAGGAGACCGTTGAAGTATGGCAGGGATATAGTTTCAAGGGAGTGATTGAAAACAAGATTATGATAAAATACTGAAGAAAGAAATCTATTTTCTGCCTACCATCTATGATAGCGCTGCTGTTGTTATAATAATAATAATAATAATAATAATAATAATAATAATAATAATAATAATAATAATAATAATAATAATAATAATAATAATAATAATAATAATAATAATTATAATAATAATAATAATTATAATAATAATAAAAGTTAAAACAAAGAAAATAAATAAAAAAGAGATGTCAAGTTGGAAGAATACATTTTTTTTTTTTATCATAAGAACATAAGAACATAAGAATAGAGGACACTGCAACATGCCTACTGGCACACACGAGGCAGCTCCATTTTTGAATGGTATTTTCAGCATGTCTAACCTATTCTATTCTACTCTACTTATTTAATCTATTTTTCTTTTTATGATTTTTCTAATAAGCACTAACCTATTCATACCCACCCTACCTCTGTCATATGTCTATCTAATCTACATTTGAAGGTGTCTAAGGTATTGGCATTTACTATCCTACTAGGAAGCCTGTACCATGCATCAGCTACTCTATTACCAAACCAATTTTTACCAATTTCTCTTCTGAACCTAAATTTATCAAGCTTAAATCCATTATTACGAGTTCTGGTTTGATAATGAATTTTTAAAACTTTATTAATATCTCCCTTGTTAATCCCTTTAAACCATTTATACACTTCAATCATATCCCCCCTAACTCTTCGCCTCTCTAGAGAATGTAGATTAAGTTTTTTTAATCTGTTCTCATATGGTAGATTTCTGATATTGTGTATCATCTTGGTCATTCTTCGCTGCACTCTCTCCAAGGATTCAATTTCCATCCTATAATAGGGTGACCAGAATTGCACAGCATAATCTAAATGGGGCCTAACTAATGCAAGATAGAGCTGCAAAATAACTTTTTCCGTCCTATTGCTAACACTTCTTGAGATAAATCCTAAAATTCTGTTTGCTTTATTTCTGACTGCTGTGCATTGCTCTCTTGGCTTAAGATTACTACTCACAAGAACTCCCAAATCCCTTTCACACTGAGAACTCATGATTTCATGGTTATTTAGCTTATAACTAGTATTGTCTTTTATAGTACCCATTTTAACTACTTTACATTTTTCAACATTAAATTCCATTTGCCATTTGTCCGACCATTCAGATAATCTATTTAGATCTTCCTGTAAAGCATGAATGTCTTCTTTTCCATTTATAATTCTACCTATTTTAGTGTCGTCTGCGAATTTACTTAGGTTACTACTGATATCCGAATCCAGATCATTTAGATATATGATGAATAATAGGGGACCCAGTACCGAGCCTTGTGGTACCCCGCTAGTAACCGAGCCCCACTCCGATTTCTCTCCATTTATGCAAACCCTCTGTTTTCTGTCTTTTAACCATTGTTTGATCCATCTGAGAACAGCTCCTCCTATACCATGAGCTTCCAGCTTTTTAACTAATCTTTTGTGAGGAACTCTATCAAAAGCTTGGCTAAAATCTAGATATATTGTATCATATTCTTTGCCACAATCTACTGCCTCGTAAACTTCTGAATAAAAAGACAGTAAGTTTGTAAGGCACGAAAAACCCTTAAGAAACCCGTGTTGTGAAAGTTTTATCAGTCTGTGTAATTCTAGATGTGCCCTTATTTTATTTGCAATTATGGATTCTAGAATATTACCCACTGTTGACGTTAAACTTACCGGCCTATAATTATTCTTTTTAACACGTTCTCCTTTTTTAAATATTGGTACCACATCTGCCAATTTCCACTCCATGGGTACCGATCCTAATTTTATTGAATTATTAAATAATGCAGTTAGTGGACAACTGAGCCCTTCCTTGCATTCCTTTAATATTCTAGCATATATTCCATCAGGTCCCGGAGATTTATGAGCCTTTAATTTATCTATTTCTTTTATTACCTCCTCTTTCGTAATATTTATTGAACTAAGTATATTATCGGGACTGTCTCTGTAAATGGATTCTACTTCCGGAATATTTTCCAAGTTTTCATTGGTAAATACAGATAAGAAATAATCATTTAAACATGTACACATCACTTTATCGTCATCTGTGATATGGCCATTGGCTACTTCAATTGGTCCGACTTTTTCCTTAAATTTTGTTTGATAATGTTGATAAAACCCTTTAGGATTTTCTTTAGCTTCTCCTGCTATTCTAACTTCGTATTTTCTTTTCGACTCTCTAACTATCTTTTTAATGTCCCTTTTTAACTGTATATATTGCTGCCTCACCTGCTCTTCACCTCTTTTTAGTTTCCTGTATATTCCTCTTTTAATACCTATAAGATTCTTTATTCTATTGTTCATCCATTTAGGGTCATTTTTTCTTGATCTGCAATGTTTCATGGGAATATAGTCTCTCTGACTATTCTTAAGAGTCATGACAAAATTGTTATATTCCTCATCCAAATTTATATTAACTGATGGACTGCTGTTCTTTCCTGTGAGAGAATTTAATGTATTGATCTTATCTTGTGATAATCCTTGGCGTGTGGTACTCAATTTTCGGGATAATCTGCTACCTGCCACCTGACCTGCTGGATTAACTACCCACATCTGTACCCCAGAAATCCCTTCCCATACCTCATTAGATAATTTAGTTTTTAAACCCTCAAAATCTCCTGCTCTAAAGTTTGGAACAATATTCTTGTTTTCCTTTCTAGTTTCCTTGAAAATTTTGTTAAATCTAATGGAATCATGGTCACTGTTGCCCAATGGTTCACCAACTTCTAAATTTGTAACCATATTCTCTCTATTACTAAGAACTAAATCTAGTATATTCACCCCCCGTGTTGCTTCAAGTACATGCTGAGAAAGGAAATTGTCTTCTACTACTTCCAAAAACTCCTTAGAGCTACTATCCCCTGTTATGGTTTCCCAGTTAATATTTCTAAAATTAAAGTCGCCTACAATGCAAACTCTATTTGACCTGGTCACTTTAGAAATTTCATCGTATATAACTTGCGACTTTATATTATCTAGATCAGGTGGTCTGTAGACTACTCCTACAACTAGACTTTCTATATTATTTTTAATTTCAACCCATAAGGTTTCTTAATTTAGATTTGTCTTAATTCCAGACTTAATGCAGCTTCTGAGGCTATCTTTAATATACATAATTACCCCTCCCCCTCTTCTATCTGCACTGCGATCCGCATTATAAAGTTTATATCCTGCAATTATGTACTCAGCTTTAAGGTGTTTGCTTTCTAAATTAATCCAACTTTCACTAATGCATATTATATCCGGTCTCTCACTACATACTATGGCTCTCAGTTCTTCTATCTTGTTACCTAAACTACGGCTATTTGTATAATATACTTTTAAGCTTTCTCTAGGTTTACCCTTCTTGTGGCTATTCTTTTTGTTAATATTTGTTCTATGTAACAAATGGTTATTATCCTTAGACTCCCAGTTATTTGACCCACTATTTACTGAACTCTTACTGACTAATTTCTCTGCACAAGTATTATTCATTTCATTATTTGAATCTAACAAAACTCCTCCACCTCTCTGTCTATCATACCAGCCAATACCGAGACACCTGAATTAGAAAGATGCACTCCATCCCTTGCATACATATGCTTACGACTAGTGAAGTGATCCCACCCGTCTATAAAACCTATATTATTCTCCCGACAGAAGACTTTCATCCTAGCATTTACTCCTATAGCTCGAGACCACCACTCTGAACTTTGGCTAAGCCTAGGGAGAATACCACACATCACAGGAACTGCACCCCTTTTCCTGATCTTATCCAGGGCTTGTCTATACAACCTAATCAGCTCCTCACTTCTACCATCCTGCACGTCATTTCCCCCAGCTATCAAACAAACAACATCTTTTTTCTCAATCCAGCTATTTATTGACTCACCCACCTTCTTCATACCTGCTCCAGGGAAAAAATATTTTCCTCTAACTCTATGCCTGAGTTTCCTGTCTACATATCTGCATAGTGAATCCCCTACAATTACCAGAGAACGAGACTTATCCGGAGGATGGGTTACTCCGACCTTGGGAGACTTACCTAGGCTCTTGACCTGAGAGCTTTTCCCACTTCCATTTCTAAGATCGCTAGTACACCTATCTGACTCTATGGGTCCTGAAGAATTACTGCCGCCACTGTCACATTCATCTCTAAGTGAACTAAATGAATTAGCAACTTGTAGTCGAAAAGTATCATTTTTCTTAAGAACCATCTTCGTTGAACCCTTATTCACAACTTTCCAGTCGTCTTCACTATTCAATTGTGCCTTCCTGGTTAACACCTACCTTACCTCTCAGATCCCTGTTCTCCTCTGCTAAGGATCTGACCTCCTGTCTGACTGCGGCCAACTCATTTCTTAAATTAAAAATGAGTTTGCTTGCGTCAGACGAGGACAAATCCCCAGCACAGCCGCAAACAGCACCAACAACGACACCCCACCAACACCACTACCACTAACACCACCAGCACAAAGAACACCACCACTCTCCATTGTACTAAGTATGGTCAAGACTAGAGCTACTGGAAGCACGTCCTCACTGGATGAACCCAGGAACTAAACTTGTGGATTCCTTTTGCTTATCATCACATTGATATATGGAAAAAGACCTAAAATTTCCAGGTAAAAGGTTTAGCATTAATATGGATTTACGACTCTTAATGATATGCAGAAAATAAATTCCTGACACAATAAACAAAAAATAATAGTAACGGCTCTCTGAATGTGCGTGGATGTGCAACATGTGAGTGTAAAAGGGTGAAGACTCATAATAATAATAATAATAATTATCTATCTACCTTGGCTGTTTCTCTCTTTAACTGGGGGGTAGCCGACATAAAACAAAGAAAACAATATGGGGATTACTTTGCTCTATGGGCAATGACGAGGGAGCTAGCGACCGTTTAGATGGCACTGCTGGAGTGCCACAGCCCATCCTCCCGGCTCTTCCACGACCTGTGTCGCTTCACAACTGCCAACTCCCCTACTGCCCCTACCACAGGGCTACCTCAATAATAATAATAATAATAATAATAATAATAATAATAATAATAATAATAATAATAATAATAATAATAACCTGAATCAAAATATGTCCCAAAACCATAACAACATGAATCTTAATATACTTACTTGCGCTCGCCGCAGAGAGGCTGTTTGGAACTACTGAAATTTTTGGCATTCCTCTGAGTGGCCCTCCAGGTAAGGAAGGTCTGCCGTTCATAAGTTTCTGAAGGGCAGGGTCATTCAAGCTGGTCGCCATTTTTTATTTATTTCTTATGTAGATTTATTTTTTATTTATATATCTGCCACGTGATATTGTTATGTGCACCAAATGTTCTTCCGGATAACACCTATCAGTAATAGCAGGTGTGTGACTATTCTTGGTGAGAACTCCAAAGTTACAGTGATATATGCACAGCAGGTGTAAGAATAATCCAAATTTATTTACTCAGCCACCATAAACCAATAAATTACGCAACAAATGTACTTGACGCACCTTTATCTATTATATTTTACTTCAACACTTCCTTATATGAGATAGAACTTTCACTTCTGAAACAAAACTTTTCCCATTTGTAGAGTTCTCAGTAGCTTAACACAATTTACAGTCTTGTCTCAAAACTTTTTTTTTTTATCTCTGCACATACGACATGTATTACGAATAGGATGTTCTTTTAACTAGGCATATGATGGTTTCCTCTCTTTCAAAAAATTATTCAGTTTGAATAACCACAGAGAACCTCAAAGACTATAATGAAATAGTTTCGAAACACTCGGTCACTCTCAGTTGATCCTGAATAATATTCTTGGACAGGTTAGTACAGTAAGGCCGCTTTCACACCAA
>JAXCGZ010009472.1:10000-25000 GCA_037179515.1 Halocaridina rubra | reverse complement strand
ACACGCACACTCTATACAATACATGGGTAATCCCACGTTGTTGAAGAAGTGATCTCGCAGTGACGGTTGAATATACATCGGCATGTTGTTTGTAAAGTAAGAAAAAAAATACTTTTTTTCCAAGAGAAACACTAGAAAGGGCGAAGAAAACTTCCCCTCATTAGGCCCAAGCACCAAGAAAATATTTTAGGAGTAATAGATTAAGGCAAATAAAAAAAATGAACGCTGAAACATCACTTCAAATAAATATCCTCACAAGAGAACTTTCTGAACCTTATACAAAAAAAAGTGTCTTACATTATAAATGCATATGAATAAATCAAGTTGTTTAAACTGTCAGGCATTAGTCCCATGGAAAACTTCGGTAAGATATGCTTTGCGAGATGGAATTTTGCGGAATACCTGTACAATTATTTACAGGTGCATCTTACATTCACAAGAATTGCCTCTCGGAGAGAACTTATAAGTAATAGGAAAGGAGTATGAAGCAGTGATAAGGCAACCGCGGTAACGCAGTGGTCAGAACACTCGACTTGGTAAGTGACAAACCCGCGTTCAAGCCCACCGTGGTGCGTTAGAAAGGGTATCCACCCTCATTACCCCTGCTTCAACATGTCTGTATCCACTCTATTCGAATGAGACTCATTGAGTCACAGAACGATGCTTTATTTGGGGACCGCGGTGGCAAAGTGGTTAGGAGCACGTGAAATGGAAAGTGACAAAGCTGCGATCAAATCCAACGCTGAGTGTTAGAAAAGGCATCCAGTCTTAATCCCTCGGTTCCAATCTGTCTGTGTCCACCCCCATTCATGGAATCTCATTATGACACATAATACGGTGTATAATGAAATTGTGATGAACATTTGGGAAATTTCGAATGGGAGAAATAGGTCACGCGATTAAAGCTATCACTATTAGAAAACAGGTGATGAGCCATATGCTATCCTAAAATAGTCACCAATTTTACATATCAATTTATTTTTTATCTTTAACATGATAATAATCTTTGTAATATCAATAAAAAGCATCATATTCATTAAATGAGCTGGAATTGAATACACACACACACACAGCACACACACACACACACACACACACACTAAGTATAAAATGGAACCGATCAGGAGACGGGAAGATACGAGCTTTGGGCTCTTTCCCGTAAACACAGGATCACAGGTAATCACACATTTATACATAAATGTTAATGCAGGCTGTAAAAGAGAAAATATCCTTCACCTACACCAGCAGCAATTGATCACGAATTTTGAAGAACCTTTTGTGCAGATGAAGATTTCAAACTTTACAGGCAAAAGTAGAAAGAGTTCAGTAACCCTAAAAATTACAGTAAAATCTTGCCAGAAGCGTAATTTCAGTGGTATGCATCGTCCAGAAGAGCCTTCAGGCCGTACTTGCCGACACAATAGTAACAATATAAGTAATACTCTCCCACTCGTAGGGTACTGACACGAGTGTGAGAGTTTGGTTTTGGTGTTACGTTACGAACTCCCTTTTCGACTAAGGGCTAGGACAGTTGCCTTCTTGCGAAGAACTTGCTTTGGCAGATGTAATCGCTACCCTGAGTGTATGCCCTTACTAACCTCAGTCCGTGACGGGGCGCAAACCCTCGACCTGCCCTCGAGGGTTCGCGCCCCGTCAAGGACTGAGGTTCGTAAGGGCATACACTCAGGGTAACGATTACATCTGCCATAACAAGTCCTTCGAAAGAAGTCAACCGTCCTAGCCCTTAGTTGAAAAGGGAGTTCGTGACGTAAAACCAAAACCAAACTCTCTCACTCGTAGGGTATTGAAACAGCATTATTGCTAGCTAGCTACACACAAAGGCAGCAATCTCCCCTTATGAGGCACGTGACCTAGACAAAGCACACATGCATTGCCAGTCTCATAGATGTTTTACACTAAAACCCCTCGCTCAGCCCCTTTTAGTCAATTTTTATGATTCAGGATCATATAGGCGGTATTTTGCTCCTTTCCCTATAAGAATAGACAAAACACGCAACGCTGTAAGAGCTATTATATATATATATATATATATATATATATATATATATATATATATATATATATATATATATATATATATATATATATATATATAATTTACCACTTTTATGTTTTACAGGAAAGCTGCAATTGAGGGGGGGGGGTCAATTCTGCCCCTGTGGGAGCCCGAGCGCGTTACGTTCTTCGTCTAGAACTCTAGAGATATCATACATCAAAAAGTGTCCTCAATCTGTCTGCGAATTTGAGAGGTGCGCCGAGAGGATGTACGAGCTACTTTTGCATGGAAGTGAATTGTTGCATTTTTCTGACTGACTGAATGAAGATTGTTCCGTATATTTAATTTTCATTATGATGCAGCATTTAGACTGCTACAAAGTTGGCAATGTCGGCTAATTATTACTGTATGTATATAATTTAGTGCAAACTCCACAGAGTCCATTTTCATTTCAGCGAAACGTTTTAATTTGCTTGTTATAATTACTGTTGCAAGACAATGAAAGGTAAGATGCAGAGGCTTTATAAGACAAAATATTAGGCCGCTTTCACACCAAAGTGGAACGTCGAACGTGGCATGCCACGTGGCACGTTGCATGTGCCACGTGCGACTTGGTCGCTAATCGCACATGGCAATGGGACGTATCACACCACTTCTGTGTGAAAGGTTTCATATAATTCCTGATTTTCGTTTTCAACTGACGTGCCACGTGTGACGTGCCACTTTGATGTGAAAGCGGCCTAATACTGTTTGATTTCTCCAGTTGAATGCAGCACACACTTGACAGAGCCGTTTTGTCCGTGTGAGATCAAAGCCTTTGCGGCGATCTGATCATTAATGTACTCATATATTGTTGTTGTTGATTATGTATCACTATTACAGCTCATTATGGGGATGGACGCAGACTGGCTGGAGTTGGGGAATTGAGTAGATGCTCTTCACAAGGCCCGCGGTGTGATCGCAAGTCGCACGTGGCACATGGGGCGTGTCACGCCACTTCTATGTGAGAGGTTTCAAATATTTTCGGATGTTCGTTTTTAACTGGCATGCCACGTGCGATGTGCCACTTTGGTTTGAAAGTGGCCTTACGACCTTGAAGATACTGAAGGAAAAAGGCGAAAAAAAACACACACACACCAATAATAACATTTATAAAAGAGGGAGCTGCGTCCTATTATCAAAATTTGCCATGGCTTCAATCCAATGAAAAATCAAATGATGAAATCAAATGATATACATATGAATATATAAAGGATTGCATTTCCTCTGCCCTTGACGCTAGCGGCTAGAGTTATAGGTCAAAGACACAAAGAGGTGAATGAGTAGCTTGTTGCTTAGTCTAAACATGACTTGGGGAAATCTGTACATTGGAGTTTACATAACACGCTATGGAGTACTTCTTAAGGTGCCGAGGGAAGGGAGAACTGAGCATGTTGCATAACATATGAAGGAACTGCCCGATGCTAATTTGATAAGAATAGCAGAGGTTTAAAAATAGATATATGAGAGAGAGAGAGAGAGAGAGAGAGAGAGAGAGAGAGAGAGAGAGAGAGAGAGAGAGAGAGAGAGAGAGAGAGAGAGAGAGAGAGAGAGAGAGAGAGAGAGAGAGAGAGTCATAATCATTTAATATCACTATTATGAAGTTCAAAGGAAAAACCCCACAATCTAAAAATATAACATAATGATGTTTACAGGTCATGACCTAATGACCTAATAATAACCATCCAAAAGTAATGCTGAAAATGAGCCACAAAGTGTAAAATGAATGTCACCGTCAGTCCAGTGAATCTAGTCCAGTGATTGCACATGCGGGTACACGAGAAACACACGTGGTTGCAGTGAAATCACTGTCCTGTGAAGTAGTCGTTTGTTGCATTAGATACTTGTGGAAAATCTATTTATTATTATTATTATTATTATTATTATTATTATTATTATTATTATTATTATTATTATTATTATTATTATTATTATTATTAGTAGTAGTAGTAGTAGTAGTAGTAGTAGTAGTAGTAGTAGTAATAGTTGTTGTTGTAGACATAGTTATCATATGTACTCATCCGCTTTACAATATAAGCGTAAAACATTATGAGAGAATGTTTTATGCATTACATAACCATATCAACAATTGATTTTGATTCCTTCATGCAGGACATACACAAAGTTCATCTATCCATCTCAAGACACGAGTGTAGCCCCCTCTATCGACGTTTTTAACTATTAGTCACACCCTCTTGTTTTTAAATCATTTGCATAACCACTAGCCTAACAAATCTCAAGCCAACCCTCACCCCATATACTATCGTTCGATACCTATGGATAATTACAGTCTAAGTCAATGATTCCCAACCTTTTTTCGGTCATGCTCTACTTAAGCATCTCTAAAATCCTGATGTCCCCTGCAGACACGCGAGCGTAGGGAGGCGAAAAGTACTCTGTGGACCAATTATACAAGTACATACATATACACAAATATAATGTAGGAATACTGTATTTGCACTGTATATATTAACTAGCACACACGCCAACACTCACACAGAACTAATACAAAAAATATTCTCTGTTAATAAAAAAAATTTCGAACTGCCCCCCTTAAAAATCAAATTATCCCCCTGTGGGAAGAGAACTCCACGTTGGGAACAACGAATCTATGTGATAAGCGATGCTACCCAGCCTCGAGCGACAGGAACAAGGATGCAACCACCACGAGAAGAAAACATTTCAGTGTTGGCTCTCTCTCTCTCTCTCTCTCTCTCTCTCTCTCTCTCTCTCTCTCTCTCTCTCTCTCTCTCTCTCTCTCTCTCTCTCTTCTCTCTCTCTCGTAACTGCATCTCTTAATGTGCGTGTGTATGGTGTAAGTAAAAGTTAGAGGGAGGAGATAGTAAGTATATTTGCAGAGAGAAAGATGGACGTACTTGTACAGAGTGGAACTAAGATGAAAGAGAATGATGAGGTGACACTTGGGAGTGTGATAGATAGGGAGTCTGGAGTTGAGAGAGGGCAAGGAAGAGAAATAGTGGCTCTGTTAGTAAGTGAAAATATGAGTAGGGGTGTGATGGAATGGAAGGAAGTATCATCTCGAATAATAGTGGCTAAAATGAAACTGGGATGCGAGGTTTGGGCATTTGCGAGCGCATATAGACCTGGCAATGAAAGAAGTGGGGGAGGAAGAGAAGAATTTTGGATGAAATTGAACGATGTGGAAGACTTGGGAATGAATGTGAATGTGATGTTGATGGGAGATTTGAATGCTACAGTAGGGAATGAGCCTTGGATGGTGTGATTGGGAAGTATGGAGTACCTGGTAGGAATGAGAGTGGGGAGAAAATGATAAAAATGCATATTGAGAGACAGATGTTGATTGCCAATACTGTATTTAAAAAGAAGCCCCATGCATAAGTATGCATGGGGCAGAGTAGATAATGGTAGAGTAGTTAACAGAGTATTAATGGATTATGTTCTGGTGGCCAGGAAAGTAACTTGAAGTGTATTGGATGTGAATGTACTGAGAGGTGCTGGTGGTGGAATATCTGATCATTAATCAATGGAGAGTAGAGTGACAGTGGGAGAAAATTGGAGAAAGAGGAGAAGCGAGAAAGGAAGAGAGGTGCTAAAAGTGAGTGAACTGAATAAGAAAGACAAAGACTGTGAGCATAAGGGTAGTCTGAGGAATGTGTGGAATGTGGTGAAAGAGAAAGTGAAGGAGGGAATGGAAGAAGTATGGGGTTGCTTCACCGAGGAAGCTATGAAGTGTGCAAAGGCAGTGTGCAGAAGGAGACTAACAGGTGGTGAATGGTAGAATGAGCAAGTGAGTGCATCAGTGGCTCAAAAGAAGCAGGCATATTAGGTATGGTTGCAGGTAGGTAATGTAGAGGTATATGAAAGGTATAGAGCAAAGAGGAGCTTAGTGATGAGCGTAGTAAGCGAGGCAAAGAGAGAAGCGGATGTAAGGATGGGAAAATGTTTGTCTGCTAATTTTGAAAGATGTTTTGGAAGGAAGTGAAAAAAGTGAGGAAAGGCGAGTCTGGTAGGGAGGAGAGAGTGGGCTCACTATTCCAAGGAACTGCTGAATGAGGAAGATGTCAGAGAGGCAGAGATTGTGGTTGTGGGAAATGAATGGAGAATGCCAATGTTACATGATGAGAATGATAGAGAAATAACAAAAGAGGAGGTACATTTGGCTATGAGAGTAACGAAAGCAGGAAAAACACCCAGGATAGATGGGTGTCATGTTGAATGCTTGTCAAAAAGGCGGGGAGGCATTAGTAGAACAGATGATTAGGCTGTTGAATGTATGCTTCAGGAAAAGGAGGATCCCAGTTGATAAGAAAAGTGCATGTGTAGTTCTATTTTATAAAGAGAAAGTAGATAAGTATGAGTGTAGTAGTTTTAGATGAATGAGTTTGTTGAGTGAAGTTGGTAAAATATATGGAAGAGTGTTAATAATCAGGTGTTTGTGGTAAGACAGGTGTGTGAGAAGTTCTTGGAGAAAGGTAGGGGACACTTTTTGTACTTTTATAGACTTATAGAAAGCAAATAACAGGGTTGATAGAGAGGCATAGTGGACTGTGTTGCGACTGTACAGAAAAAGTGGCAGCTTGCTGGATGAGGTCAAGAGTTTTTACATAAATAGTAGAGCATGCGTAGTAGTTAGGAATGGTATGAGTGATTGATTTGAGGTATATGTAGGGTTACGTCAAGGTTGTGTAATGTCGCCATGGTTGCTTAAAGTGTACATGGATGGTGGTAACGGAAGTAAATGAAGGAGTTTTAGACAGATATGATATGGTA
Organism: Halocaridina rubra; assembly: GCA_037179515.1. NCBI lineage: Eukaryota > Metazoa > Arthropoda > Malacostraca > Decapoda > Atyidae > Halocaridina > Halocaridina rubra. The sequence continues at coordinate 18,192 of JAXCGZ010009472.1, read as the reverse complement.
CTGGTGGCTGATACTGAGAATGAATGTCATTTGGCGATGGAGTTTGTTAGGATGTGTGCAAGAAGGAAGTTGCACGTGAATATTGATGAAAGAAAAGTAATTTGATGCATGAGATGCGTTAACGTTGGTATATTGAATGTAGGAGTGAATGGGGAGTTGCTTGAAGAAGTTGTGTTCTAAGTATTTGGGGTAGCATGTATTAAGGAGTGGACGAACGGATGAGGAGGTAATTCATAAAGTGAGGGAAGCGAGTAAATGCTTAGGTGGGTTGTAAAGTGTAATGAAAAATAGGTATATGGGAATGAATGCAAAGAGAAGGATATATGAAGGTGTGATTATGCCGACAGCACTGTATGGAGTAGAGGCTTGGAATGCAAGAGAGGATGAAAGGAACAAGGTGCATGTAATGGAGATGAGATGTTTTAAAAGAATGATTGGTGTATCTAGAATAGATAAAGTAACGAATGAGGATGTCAGGCAGAGAATGGGTGTTGAAAAGAAGCTGTCAGATAGGTTACATCAGAAAGTACAGAGCTGGCTTGGACACACTGAAAGGATGAGTGATGAACGAATAGCAAAGGGAGTGTGGAGTGCAGAAGTGTTTGGAGTTAGGCCAAGAGGAAGCCTAAAATGAGATGGATAGATGGCTTGAAAAGGGCACTGAATGCACGTAGTATGTAGGTGCAGCAAGGATGAGAGCGTGCAAGAGATGGGAATGAGTGAAGGATGAATGTGTATAGGTGGCACGGCCCAAAGGTATTTCACACATCTACTAGCTCAGTGAACTGTGATGGACAGGTGTGAGAGGAGCTGCCTTGTGCTGAAGCGGTGGGGATAAACCAGCTGCAGTTGCCGGGCCTCATTGTAAAATATCTTTGTCTGCCTACCCTCCGGATGACTCAAGCAGGGTAAAGGGGGGATGACCCAAAAAGGGTAGAATGAGGGAATGTGGCAACCTTTATTCCCAAGGAGTTAAGAGGAATAGCTGAGGTATGTGTGGACCGTGGTGAATGCGTGTTTCTTGGCTCGGCCTCCCCCTACAAGGGGGAACAACGAAATGTACTGAATAAATATGCGCATATATGTATGTATGTATTCACCTCCAAAACAGGAATTCATTTAAATTGTTTGATGTAAACTAATAATCCTCAACTGAACACTTATGCTTTCCATTATCTTTACAGTTTTGCACAACCTCACCTGCGGGCCAAAATAGGAAAGTCCGATCAACCTCAAGAGTGAATACCACCAACAATAACAAGATTTCACCCCACCTCCTCACCAAATAGGAAAGCCCATTCGCCCGCAAGAGCGAATACCACCTACAATCAACAAAATCTTACCCACCCGCGGGCCACAAGGGAAGGTCCGCTCACCCTCAAGGGAAAACATCAAAGAAAAAAAAATCTATATGGCTATCTACTATCCATCCATCAATCTATCTATCTATTTACTAATATCAGACAATGGGTTTCAGTTATGCTTAAAAACCCAAGAACGGTCTCTCAAAAAAACAAAGGGGGTCATGGAATAGTCATATCTCTCTCTCTCTCTCTCTCCTCTCCTCTCTCTCCTCCTCTCTCTCTCTCTCTCTCTCTCTCTCTCTCTCTCTCTCTCTCTCTCTCCTCTCTCTCAGGTAAGGGGTCTCAGCTAAGTTTAAAATCGCAAGGAATGTCCCTCTAAAACATAAACTGGGTCGAGGAATAGTAATCTCTCTCTCTCTCTCTCTCTCTCTCTCTCTCTCTCTCTCTCTCTCTCTCTCTCTCTCTCTCTCTCTCTCTCTCTCTCTCTCTCTCTCTCTCTCTCTCTCTCTCTCTCTCTCTCTCTCTCTCTCTCAGATAAAGGGTCTCAGCTAAGTTTAAAATCCTAAGGAAAGTCACTCTAAAACATAAAATGGATAGAGGAATAGTCAAATTAATCTCTCTTTCTATCTATCTCTCTTCCTTCTTCAGGTAAAGGGTCTCAGATAAGCTTAAAATCCCAAGGAATGTCTCCCCCCCCCCGCAGGGATCGTGGAATAGTCAAATTCTTGAACAAAAGACCTGAGCCATCGATTTATGAACAATGGATATTGTTTTAGCGTATTTTTACCTAAATACATGTAAAATATGTCAAGCTTTAATCATGAGATTTGAGGGAAATTAAGCTGGTTAAGATAATTATGAAAAATATTAACAATCTCTGCACTTAATGTACATTGCAAATCATAAAACCTGCACCGTTTTAAGTGTCACAATTAGCTCCCATGAATGGGGGTGGTCGCAGTCATATTTTAGCAGGAGGAAAAGACTGGATGCCCTTCCTAACATCCCGCGGTGGGATCGAACCCGCGTTAAGTCACTTCCCGTGTTCTACCATTGAGCCATCTCGCCCACGCTCTTCGAGATATTAACCATCAAAACAAATGTCTACGCTATTCGCATATGAACCCATCCCTCATGCATCTATTTACTGCACATATGAGGCAATTATGCAGAAAAGTAATAACATGACGCAAGACCTAAGATGATATTTGCTAGCTTTTACTAGTTAGTAAAGACGGGAATGAATACTGTATAATGAATAGGTTATAGTTCCGGTTCCGGTTTTACGTCACGGACTCCCTTATCAACCAAGGGCTAGGACGGTTGCCTTCTTGCGAAGGACTTGTTTTGGCAGATGTAATCCTTACGCTGAGTGCATGCCTTTGCTAACCTCAGACCGTGACGGGGCGTGAACCCTCGACCTGACGCCTCAGAGTCGGAGACGCTACCGACTGAGCCACGGCGACTACAATGAATAGGTTATAGTGCATGTTAATAAGTATAGAAATGTGGAGTTTATGCTCTAAAGAAAAATAGTTCAAGAAAATTTGAAATTAAATATATGAGAACGAGAATAAAATTGTTTACAACTAGAATGCCATCCTGTAGAAAGTATGAAATTCAATCAAAAGAAGCTGACCGTCAAATCAATATTTCCAAGACACCGTTTTACGTCACAACCAGTCCCTATTCAATTGAAGGTAGACACAGACACGTAAGCGATGGGCGATTAAGGTTAGATGCCCTTCCTAACCCCCCGCGATGGTAAGGAACCTACGTTCATTGCTTCCCGACTTGGGCACTTCGCCACTGAGGTGCTATGCTTCCAACTTCACGCACTCTACCACTGAGCTACCTCGGTCCGCTGTTATTCCCAAGGGATCTAGTGTTTTAAAATGAACAAATAAAAAAAAAAAACACTGACTGACCAATGACAGGCGGAAAGAAAAGTTTTAGATGAGAACTTATTAACGTCACAGTAATGACACGGAGCCATTGCGGACCGCGGTAGTGTGGTGGTAGAATACTCGACTCAGGTGGTGACAGAACCGTAATCGAGTCCACCACGGGGCGTTAGGAAGGGTATCCAGCATTCATTTACCCAGCTCCAATCTGTCTGCGTGCACCCCCACCTTGGGGACTAATAGTGGCACATAAAACGACGATTATAATTAAATGGAGCATTTAATCGTCCCTATATGTATGAATAATTTAGATCTGGCTCACAGTAAGAGCTACAGAGAGTGTGTTTCCTGTTCAGAATATATATATATATATATATATATATATATATATATATATATATATATATATATATATATATATATATATATATATATATATATATATATATATATATATATATATATATATATATATATATAAACAGACGATTACTATGTCATGTTCAGAATATGAAAGTACATAAGAGAAAGCAACTCATTTTAATTATGAATGAGCATTTATAGGCAGCAGTGATCTCCTGAGGAAGGATGAAAAAAAAAAAACGGAAACGTTTAGACAGATATCTAGATAAGAAAGTAGATAAGAAAAAAAATTTGAAGATTTTTAATCTAAGACTGATTCAGTAACGAATATGTATTGTAAATTTGGAAATATGAAACGGCAGAAGAGAAAGTAGCTTCAATGAATGTTGTATTTGAGAATTAATGGCAAGACCTGCATGGCTCCTCTGACCACTCGAAGTATGCAAAAATCACCAAAGTTTACTTTGGTAACTTTTTAAGAAGCATTCTACTTCCAAGTCTAAAAGATCTTAAGCCATAATTTATGCAGTAAAGTAATTATTGTAATATCTCATTTTGTCAAATAAGAACTTTGTATGAAAGCCATTTAATAATGTTCATCTGTTCTCCACTAACATAATTTGTAAATTGTTAATGATTATCTGTATGACTTATGTCAAACTCCTACAATGGCATTTAGAAACCTCATGGCTATAAGAAAAAGTACCGTGTTACGTGTCAAGATTAGACCCCATTCGGGTGGCAGGGGACACAGACTTGTTGAAACCGAAGGATCAAGATTGGATGTCCTTCCTAACGCTATACGTTAAATCGAACCCTCGTTAATCGATTCCCGAGTACCGTGCCCTAACATTGAGCTATCGCGGCCCCCTGAAGGCTCAAGAATATATTATATTGATATTAGATGCAAGGGTGAACCTGTTAACCCCAAAAGTATTCAACTAACGTATTGCCATCGATCCTAAATAGGCTTAGGCAAACAGGGCATCGTGACCTCTATATGGATTCGGTTTTACGTCACGAACTCCCTTTTCTACTAAGGGCTAGGACGGTTGCCTTCTTGCGAAGGACTTGTTTTGGCAGATGTAATCGTTACCCTGAGTGTATGCCCTTACTAACCTCAGTCCGCGACTCTGAGTCGAGAGGTCGAGGGTTTGCGCCCCGTCACGGACTGAGATTAGTAAGGGCATACACAAAGGGTAACGATTACATCTGCCAAAACAAGTCCTTCACAAGAAGGCAACCGTCCTAGCCCTTAGTAGAAAAGGGAGTTTGTGACGTAAAACCGAATCCATATAGAGGCCACGATGCCCTGTTTGCCTAAGCCTATTTAGGAGGCCTCTATATGGGTATTTCCAAATTAAGGCATTTTTGTGTACGTATCTATATCCACTTGTTCTATGAAAATGTATACACGTTCAACTACGTCAATCTGTTTGTACAGAGGCTTGAGCCAGTTAATTTACGATTTTCATCCAATTCTTCCCAATTAAGCCCTCGCTAGTCTTAGTAACTTCGAGTACTCTATCAAAAACCGTTTTCCCCGCTAGATTCCTAATCATTCCACCTGATCTGGCGGAAAATTCTCAAACTTGACAACACAGGTAATACTGTAATATAGAAAGACATAACGATTCTCTCATCCATCTCCGCAAAAATAAATATTGAATATTGTTTACGTGTGAGAGTGTGTGTGTGTGTGTACGTGCGTGCGTGAGTGCATGCGTATGTGTGATTACTTAATTGGGATTACCTAATTGTGTTTACGGGAAAGAGCCCAACGCTCGTATCTTCCCGTCTCCTGATCGGTTCCGTGTGTGTGTGTGTGTGTGTGTGTGTGTGTGTGTGTGTGTGTGTGTGTGTGTGTGTGTGTGTGTGTGAAAAGTTCTAAGAAAGAAAGATTGATATGGAAAGGAATAGCAAAACCGTATTGTTTACAGTCTCAAGAATAATGCTCTTTGAAGATTTAAACGATACTGCGAATTATTTTTCTCGTATTGCTGTTTTATTACTCACGAAAAAAAAAATATATGTTAATATTCGTCTTAGCGATAGGCTAAAGACAAAATATAAGCACTTTTAAATTGAAATAAAATATGCAGATAGATAAACAGAGAAGAGAGAGAGAGAGAGAGAGAGAGAGAGAGAGAGAGAGAGAGAGAGAGAGAGAGAGAGAGAAGAGAGAGAGAGAGAGAGAGAGAGAGAGAGGAGAGAAGAGAGAGAGAGAGAGAGAGAGAGAGAGAGAGAGAGAGAGAGAGAGAGAGAGATATTCACAATAAAAATAAATGATGCAAGTTTCGGTAAAGAGTTAAAACATATGAAGCACAACAAGTGGAATCAGTCATATGAATAATAGAATAGAATATAAAAGAGACCAAAGCATAAAAGAAGAAAAGTTCCAAGTCATATATTAGGAAAATATAATTTCACTGATACAATATTCTTAACTCTTTAAGGATAAAGGTCTGTCACTTTAAGGCCCGATTTCTTAAACAGTGTAAACCTAGGATTCCATCTTGTTAGTTAGCTAGACACACACATGTGGATTTCATAAACGCATCTGACGCGGTTCTGTGTATGGCTAGGATCCCCCATGGCGATTTCTTAAACAGTGTAAACCTAGGATACCATATTGTTAGTTAGCTAGACACACACAAATGGATTTCATAAACGCATCTGACGCGGTTCTGTGTATGGCTAGGATCCCCCCATGGGGGGATCCTAGCCATACACAGAACCGCGTCAGATGCGTTTATGAAATCCTTTGGTGTGTGTCTAGCTAACTAACAATATGGTATCCTAGGTTTACACTGCTTAAGTAATCGGACCTAAAAAGTCGGTCACTTTATAAGGTCTGTCACTTCATAAAGTAGTGGAAGGTGAGTAACAGTTCAGAGAGCGTGGTGGTAGATAGCGAATTACAGCTGGATTATTGCTTAGATTGTACTACATAGTAATAGTTATGAAAGTAGACTTTATAGACAAAAAATATACACTGAGATAAATGAAAAAGATAATAAAGTGAGATAAAAACAAACGATGAGAGAATTTTAAACACTTTTATTTTGGATTCGCAAACTATCAAAAGCTGCAAAGATACTTCAGGGAAAATATTAAAGAAGTCACATAAATGTCTAGTTACTACAGTGCGTCTCAATAACTCTGAAATGAATGGAAAGACAAGACAGCCTAATCCAAGAAAAACTGTTTCAATATAAGTAATATCTAAGCACTGGGAACTTAAAACGAGGTATAGATATTTTTGGCTGAACAAAAACAAAAGCAATAAAAACAAATATAAAATCGGCAATCATTATGAATGCATAACTTAAAAAAAAAAAGGCTTCCAGGGAACAAAAACAATTTTGACAAGCTCGAGCGCGAGTCCCTCTTTCCAACTTTCAGCAAGCCTGAATGTCTTCCAGCATGGTTGAACTCCTTCCAGCATGGTTAATGATGAAATAAATCATGTCTACGCATCCTTAAAAACGTTATCAACATTTTAGTATTATTCTCTGCTACTCTGTCGACAACATAATACTCTGAGCGAGGTGTTAACATTCATGAATATGCTATATACACAACACAACATGACTTCCATATTCATAAGATGCTTACGGAGTGCTCGAATTATTAGCACAAAAGAGACAAATATGGCTAGCTCACGTCATCCTCATGGGTAATTTATTGTAACCTCCAATAATTCCGTTTATTATTTCAAAGCTAATTTAATTTTCTTAAGAAGTATTATCTACAACTTGGAATATGCAGTAAACTCGACTTATCACTGGGGCAACTTTCACAGAACGTATGACAACGATGAGAAGAGTAAGGCTTATAACTGAAGTCAACTGTAGTATTGCCAGTTGGATCTAGTTATTTGTGCCATATCAATTCCGGGATCATGTTTTGCTTTGCTAGTTCCCTATATTTAATATAGAATGGCAAGCATTACATAATGGCGTTTACTATTATATATATATATATATATATATATATATATATATATATATATATATATATATATATATATATATATATATATATATATATATATATATATATATATATATATATATATATATATCCAGGTGCCCGTTGCGAAACTACAGCTGAAGGGCTTTTTGAACTTAAATAAGACTGTCCAGGACAGTTCGATGTTTAGTCTTCCTTCAGTTACGGTTCTTTTTCTATGCCTACATCAACACCGAATATTCTTAAACATTCGTTACACATTTCTTATTATCTCTTCACATCTGACAAGTCTCAATACTCCCCATCTCTTTTTATCTTTACTTAATATTTTCTTCGTGCCCAAGCCAGATGAGGACACTTTTTTTTTTTTGCCCTGTCCTGGTGTCATTTTAGCTATATCTTCTATACCGAAATGAACCCATTCCATCTGAATGCCACTGTGTTCATATTACAGTTTCCCCCAACCTCACTCATGGCTTCATTTTCGCAATTAATTCAAATCTCAAACTCATTTGGGACCAAGAATAATCAAATAAGCACATTACCATATGTGAACACATAAATAATTTTTACTCCGACAGGGACTTGGGCCAAAGTGCTATCAACTACACCACAGAAGGTCTAAAAGGGAAACAAGCCATACAGC
>JAXCGZ010009472.1:0-7500 GCA_037179515.1 Halocaridina rubra | reverse complement strand
TATTATAACCAATATTATTGCAATAGCAATGTCAGATGACACGACCAGAAGATGCTCTTTTAGTATTTACTGTGATAATCCTACATACATAAAGTTTTTAAGCAGTAGTGCAGCACATCTGCATAACAGAAACTTACTTATATGACAATAAAGGAATTCAAAATTTTTTTTTTGAGCCTTACAACAATATGTTTGTAAACCACAAGGCAGGTACGACCTAAGGAAAAACTGGTTCATATCAGTTATAGGCTCCAGTCATAAGAGAGCATTTCATATATAATTTCGTAAATTATAAAGAATTACCCTAAGCGACAGCTAGTGCAGTGAGGTATTAACAGGTTTCAAATTGGCACTACTGATCATACTCCAAACGAAACTAAGCAATCACAAGACAAAGTAGTATGCAAAAAAGTCAGCAATGAAGGCATTGACTTATGCAATTAATACCTACGATAATCGTATCCTTAAGGATTATACTAAACACCCGAGAAGCCACACAACTAAAGAGATTAAAAAAAAAATACTAAAATATTGTATTTAGAGGTGGAGGAAGCCGAAGAGAGCCTACTGAAAAGGCAAAACAACCACTCAAGTTGCTATTATTTTTCTACAGCCTGAAAGGCGAGAATGGTATCAGAATGTATAGCCCATAAAGAGGACCATACAGGAGAGATATCCAACTAGAGAACTTGATGGAAGGAGCTCGAAAATGCACGATGTTACTGCTTAGAAACCATACAAACCCAGAGAAGTGTCTGAAGGCAACAGTACCCTTAAAAACTATAAATTAATATGGTGGTTATAAGTGCTTGTAGGATAACTGATTAATTAGGTAGAAAACGTGAGAAAAAGGAAGGGTGGATGAATTACTCAGACAGTTAAGTGTGTACTGTTTTTGTGGTTGGTGCAAAACCCACATGTTCTTTTCTGTCCAAAATTAATCCTGATCCGAAGCCATTCTTACACCTAATAAAGCGTGATAAAAATGTTTAACCCTCGTATGCTGGAGGATTAGTTGTTGGTGGTGCCAACATGAAAAGTTAGATTCTTCATCTTCAATTCACGTAAAGATAATAACTTTGAGCTGAATGACCATGTCTCACCATGTCTGCATCGACCTTCAAACAGCCATATCGCGGTTGCATCACATACTTGCTGTGGCGAAACTCGAGGTTCGTCCCGTATGGTGCCTTTTCTTCTTCATTTAGCGCTAATATTCGGAAATTACTCCCAGTGAAAGTCATACAAGCATCATATTAATCTATCATCCATCAAGGGACATTATATACATCAATTATGACTTAACTGTCTCTAAAACTTCATTTTCTGCATTTTATTCATTTTATCTTTCTCTCTATCCCTTAGGCCAGAAGACAAGAGAACCTCCTCTGTGTTTCCCCACTTGTCGTATAAGTTCATTAAATGGGGTGGAGCAAAGTGAATGACAGAGTCATGGTATACGGGAGGTAGGTTGGGTAGGAAATCTCCATTCAGACCTCAGTTGGAGAGTACTCTGACTCGGTCATCAGCTTTGCATGGAGGACAAAGATCACTGTTTATAGATATAGAGGTAGAATGTTATAATGCATAATTATTTTTATCTTGTATCGCCATCTTACTCATGAAAAACGCCTACAAGGGCAGGACTACCCACGCTACCATTAAATATGAAAAAGTACAACATAATAATAATAATAATAATAATAATAATAATAATAATAATAATAATAATAATAATAATAATAATAATAATAATAATAATAATAATAATAATAATAATAATAATAAAAATAGTGTATCATTTAAAGTGTCTTCTATGCGACCTTGAAAATTATAAATAAAAACTAACCTTTGCAAGATCAAATACCAAAAATACAATGACACAGTACAGAAAACTCTTATTCAAGGTCAGCCAAAGATTTTATCCATGCACAAAACGTACATCATGGTCCCAAAGGAGTACAAAGATGAATCATGAGAATTCTCCAACCGTATTTTGATCATTCATACTCCATATGCTCTTATTTCACGTGAGCCACACAGCTTATGTCCACTACATGTGCATATACTCTGTGTGTGTGTGTGTGTCTGCATATACATCAATCCATTCATACAGATATACATACATACATACATACATTACATTATATATATATATATATATATATATATATATATATATATATATATATATATATATATATATATATATATATATATATATATATATATATATATATATATATATATATATATATATATATATATATATATGTATATATATATATGTATATATATATATATATATATATATATATATATATATATATATGTATATATATATATGTACTACTATATATATACCTATATATATATATATATATATACCTACCTATATACCTACCTATATATATATATACCTACCTATATATATATATACCTACCTACCTATGTATGTATGTGTGTGTGTGTGTATCTAACTACCTGGGTACCTACCTACCTACATATATCTAATCTATCTATCTATCTATCTATCTATCTATCTATATATGTATCTATATATCTATATATATATATATATATATATATATATATATATATATATATATATATATATATATATATATATATATATATATATATATATATAAATATTCATATACCTCTCGATGGTAAAGCAGTTGCGAATTATTTAGCAGGTATCTTTGAAAAGCTTAATACACATATATTTTCCTATCACACCAGCCTATACCTAAGTGTAACTATTCTTCAGTGCCGCCTTAATCCCCCTGCTTCAATCTCTCTTTGTCCATCCCATTCATGGGTACTAATTGTGACACATAAAAAGCTGGTAAACCATAGCGTAATCGTAACACACCTAGACTCGGATGAAAAGGGTTTCCAAGAGATAGCATCAAAGGGCGTCAAAGCACCAAGTCACTGATCTAAAAATGCACAATGCTAAATCGTGATAGGATGATGGCACACATACCCCAGACTCGAATGAAGATGTCTACCAGACGATGCCATTCAAGGCATACGTACAATACAATACAGTCAGGTCAGTCTCCCTTGTTGCGAGGAAACAAATATGTAGTTAAAGCAATCACGATCATTCCTAGGAGCACCAGACAGTACACACAGTATGCGAGTACAGCGCAGGTGTATCATGCAAAATGTATGAGCACAGAACATGGGGGCCGTGGTAGCTCATTAGTAGAACACACGAGTCGGGAAGCGCCTAATGCTAGTTTCATCCCACCATGAGGAGCTAGTTAGTTTTCATTAACAAGGTCCAACATATCTGTGTCCACTCCCATTTGAAAGGGGACTAAGTGTGATACGTAGAGCAGTGCATTATTATGAGTCAAGTGCATGGGTGTAAGAACCAGAAGAGAAGCGGTGTTGGAGGATGAAAAAAAGATGTTTTTTTCCTATTTGTATACTGATAGCATGTACAATTTCGCAGTGACTAAAGGTCAATCAAGTCGGGTCGAGTTAAATTTCATCACAGATAAGGTCAGGTGCAAAGAGACAAACAGCGTCAAAGGTAAAACAAGGTCAAATCAGGTCGAGATACACAGGGTTCAAATATGATAAGAAGGTGCAATGACGGAGGCTCAAAGAGATAAGGTTCTGTCCAAGAGAATACTGAATAAATGTCGGAAATAAATATTTATCGCGAGGAGGCTGCAACAACATCTCTCCCACTTTCCAATGAGACTAAGCAGCTGAATAAAATCGTCAATAACGAACAGTATTAAAATAAAATAAAAGTTTTCAAACGTGACAAGATGCAACTATAAGGTTGTAGCAAAGTGAATACTGCATAAAAGAGGGAAACAAATATTAAAGACATGCTGCACCTTAAACACTTGAAAGTGCCATTCAAACTAACAATATGAGTAAAACTATCATGAAATATGAGGATTAACTACCAGTTTTTGGACTGTGGGTTGAGAGAATGACATATACTCTTAAAGAATGATAAGAGGATAATTCCAGTAGAAATTAAACGACATTCAGGACGAAAACTTAGTAATATGAAATAAGTTTAAGACCTATTGACGAAATTTCTTTCATTTATGAGAGAGAGAGAGAGAGAGAGAGAGAGAGAGAGAGAGAGAGAGAGAGAGAGAGAGAGAGAGAGAGAGAGAGAGAGAGAGAGAGAGAGAGAGAGAGAGAGAGAGAGAGAGAGAGAGAGAGAATTAGCCGTACCTTTCTGACTACTCGATTAGTCTCTCTCTCTCTCTCTCTCTCTCTCTCTCTCTCTCTCTCTCTCTCTCTCTCTCTCTCTCTCTCTCTCTCTCTCTCTCTCTCTCTCTCTGTATATATATATATATATATATATATATATATATATATATATATATATATATATATATATATATATATATATATATATATATATATATATCAGTCAGTCAGACAATCAATCAATCAGTCTATCTCTCTGTAGCTCTCTCAGACTTCATTATATTCAATATACTTGTACATCTGTTATTTACGTCTCGGACTCCCTTTTCTACTAACGGCTAGGGTGGTGACTTCTTGCGAAAAACTTCAGTTTTGGCAGATGTGATCGTTATCCTGAGTGAATGCACTTTCTAACCTCAAACCGTGACGGACCGCAGACCCTCGACCTGACGCCTCAAGGTCGCGGATAATAATAATAATAATAATAATAATAATAATAATAATAATATATAATAATTAATTAATAATAAAGGGATTTCAAAACCATCAAAAGTCATGTAATCAATTTGCACTACACTATAATCAAATAATTAAAAGCATTATCTTTCCATATACATAATCTCTAAAACGTTAAGTTTCCAGTGTCTAAATAAAAACTTTCGCAAAATAAACAACTTGAAATGTAAAAATTAACTACACAAGGACAAGAAGATCTCTCTCTATAAACAAACCAGAGTCGAAAAGCCTAAGGTTGGCTTGAGCTTAGCAACTAGTTCAACGGCGCCACACAAGCTCACAAAGTCAGAGAACTTGCACATCCAGACGTGAACAATATTGCATCAACACTGAAGGGTTAACTTGCAACAACCTTCGTTTTTAAGACTTCGACGATGAGTATACATCTCAATAAACTTAATTTCGTCACCATATTTCATTTAATAAATTTTCACTTACCAGTTTATCTTTATTCCAAGGGGTTAATGCATAAATAAATCAATTAAAATAGTCTTAAAACGATCAAAAATATTACAGTATGAAAGAATTATATTTAGTCCCGTGTAACGTCTGGCAACTGTACTGTCGCCTCTCTCCCCCAAAACAAACGCGGTTTCAGGCAACGCCTCGCGGCACGGTGTGACGTCACATCATTTCCCAAGTTCCAGGAATTTCCCTCCTGGAAAAATATCGCAATCACTATTTACTACCGACATAAGAGGAAAAGAAAGACATATTATAGGTCTGTAGCGTATGACCCAGCTTCTTTACACATGTAAAAAATGATACCGGTCAATTAATTATTAATTTCGTCATCTCGGTCTTTGACCACAGGATGTAAACAAGCGTTCAAGGTTCTGCCAGCTCTACCAGTGACGCAATCTCACACCCGTTTGGCTGGGCTTCAATTAATGGCTCTTATAGTGTGGCATTTTCCAAAACTCCCACATTTTTCGTCTCACAGATTCCACGACTTGTGACGTAGATATGGTGTATTTCTGAGAATAACACGAGTCATATATGGATGTTACTCGTTTCATTTTCATTTCTTAGCATCATCCTCTATTCTTCTTGCCATATAAAGTAAGAACACAATAACTCAACACGAAAAATAAACAGCGAATGACCAATTGCAGCGACACGATGGAAAGAGAGAGAGAGAGAGAGAGAGAGAGAGAGAGAGAGGAGAGAGAGAGAGAGAGAGAGAGAGAGAGAGACAGGAGAGAGAGAGAGAGAGAGAGAGAGAGAGAGAGAGAGAGAGAGAGAGAGAGAGAGAGAGAGAGAGAGAGAGAGAGAGAGAGAATAGGATTATCAAGTGGGCATAGAGTAATGTTTTCTAAATATGACAGTAAAACTTAAGCAAGAAAAATTTAAGAAAAATGATGTATGTAAAGGAAGCTGTGATAAATGCAAAATTAAGATAAATCACTCTCTGACAGGAAGAAGCTAGCCGACTTTACATATATGCCAAGGTTGTAAACCACATTATATAAGCAGGTCTACATTAGCTCGTTTCCTCAGAAGAAGAAGAAGAAGAAGAAGAAGAAGAAGAAGAAGAAGAAGAAGAAGAAGAAGAAGAAGAAGAAGAAGAAGAAGAAGAAGAAGAAGAAGAAGAAAAATAGAAGAAAAAAAGAAAAGAAGAAAAAAAAAGAAGAAAAAATGAAGAAAAAGAGAAGAAAAAAAGAAGATAAAAAAAGGAAAAAGAAAGAGAAGAAATAAGAGAAGAAAAAAAAGAAAAAAGTAGAGAATAAAAAGTAAAGAAAAAGAAGAGAAGAAAAGAGAAGAAAAAGAAAAGAAAAAGAGCAGAAAAAAGAGAATAAAAAAAGAAGAAAAAAGAGGAAAACAGAGAGGAAAACAGTGAGGAAAAAGAAGAAAAAGAGAAGAAAAAAGAAAGAAGAGAAGAAAATATAAGAAAAAAGAAAAGAAAAAGAAAAAAGAAGAAAAGAAGGAAAATCAAGAAAAGGAGAAGTAAAAAGAGAAGAAAAGAGAAAAACGAAAAAAAAAGACGAAGAAGAATAATAATAAGAAGAAGAAGAATATAGATTTTTTTTTTATCAAGATCATATACATTTTTATCCTGGTTATGATCTTAATTTAAAGAAATCTATCTTTTCTTCAGTGTTTTCTCCGGACTCCCCGTATTGTAAGCCCAGAATTCTTTGATGCTGAGATTGATAAAATCATTGATATTGGAAAAAATATTTGTTATCCCAATTGGTTCTTAAATATCTGCTTCAGTGCTAGTAATCCATATCTCAGGGTCCTCTGTACTTTGACTGTGTTTTTGTCTGTCGTTTTCCTTTGTGTGACATTACCTCATCTCTGCCTTGTCCTTAACCTTTTTCCTATCCTTCATCTTGGTGCTTTCTCGTGCCCGGGCCTTTATTAATGAGGGTAGTTTTTGCCTGTCCCGGTGTCACACTCATGTATATATATATATATATATATATATTATATATATATATATATATATATATATATATATATATATATATATATATATATATATATATATATATATATATATATATGAATGGATATGGCTACGTAAGTAAACTGAAAGAAATTTTTGAGATACTTATTACTTCGTACTTTCAAGTTTATTACTTATCTTCAGAGGAATATGATTTATACAAACGAATGAAGCTTTATATATATATATATATATATATATATACATATATATATATATATATATATATATATATATATATATATATATATATAGAGAGAGAGAGAGAGAGAGAGAGAGAGAGAGAGAGAGAGAGAGAGAGAGAGAGAGTAGTCACCGTGGTTCAAGCGGTAGCG
>JAXCGZ010009471.1:200000-205378 GCA_037179515.1 Halocaridina rubra | reverse complement strand
GTAGCAGAAGCAAACTGTAGAAATACTAGTAGCTGTTGTAATAAATGAAGGAGTGGTGATTAATCGTTGTTGATGTTGATGATATTGTTAATGGGGTCACATGTAAACCCACCACTTGTTTGAGGCTTCCATGTTCCTTTGATAAGTAAGTGTGGTAGTAGCAAAGTAGTAGCAATAGCAGCTCTTTGTTGCTATAAAAATAAAGGCATCATTGTTCTTTCGTGAAAGTAAAAGCGGTAATAATAGCAATAATAGCAGTATTAGTAATCAAGGATGAGGAAGTAATAAAGTATTTAGTTGTTGTTGCTTTTGTTGATGTTAACAATGGCGTTACGATATGTAACCATCCTCCATAAAAGAAACCCATACTTCCTTGCAAAATAGTTGCATTAGCGGTAGTAGTATCAATGACAGTAGTATTAGTAAAAGCAATATAGTAGTACAATAGTATTGTAAATTAGTAGCAGTAGTAGACTGAGTTTTATATTTAGCTATAAATGTGCTTCCTTGAATGGTAAAAGCAAGTTGATGTTGTATGTGTTGATACTGTTAACGGTGTCATGAAGTAAAACCACCTTCATTGAGAGTCTCCCACTCTCTCCAATGGAAAGGAATGCCATTTAAAATCGTGGATTAAAGAAGATGCTGCTGAATACTGATGATGGTGATGATGAAAAGTGAAAGGAAGAGACATTAGGGAGATGAAAAATGAAAGAAGAGGCCAAAAGGTTAAGGTACACCAAATATCTCTCCCAAACCTATTGTTTAGATGTCGTAAGGGCAGATGAAATGGGTGGGTTTTATTTGTTAGGCATTTTTTTCTGCTGGATCATTGTGTAAAGTTTATACCTTAGGTAAAACTACTACCACTACTACATATAATAATAATAATAATAATAATAATAATAATAATAATAATAATAATAATAATAATAATAATAATAATAATAATGATAATTATAATAATAATAATAATAATGATAATTATAATAATAATATTCTATTATTATTATTATTATTATTATTATTATTATTATTATTATTATTATTATTATTATTATTATTATTATTATTATTATTATTATTATTATTTTGAGATTGCTTATTTATCACCCACTATTTTTCCTTTTCTCTCTCTCTCTCTCTCTCTCTCTCTCTCTCTCTCTCTCTCTCTCTCTCTCTCTCTCTCTCTCTCTCTCTCTCTCTCTCTACCTTGCACCGTAATAGCCCTGTATTTCCCATTATTAGCGATGTGTGTGTGTGTGTGCCTCCAGACAGTCATTCATAATGTTAAGGTACATATTTTCCAGCGTTTACATGCATTCACGATTGCGTCATTACTTCAGTAATAAACTTATTGTATTATTGCCTTTTGTTGCATCATTGCATTCGGTTTTGTTGGTGTGTGTTTGTGCGTGTCTGTGTTTATGTATTTATAAAGCTTGATTGTTGGTGTGTTTGTTTGTTTTATGTTTGTTAACTGTTCGGGGTGGGGGTGTAACCTGAGAAAATAAGTGTGTACAGGCATATGTGTGTGTTGTATGTGTGTATATGTGTATGTGTGTATTGTTATTTGTGAGTTTCCTTATGTATATTATGCAATTTTTATATACATATTTTTTCTTAACTACTACTACTATTGACATTATTATTATTATTATTATTATTATTATTATTATTATTATTATTATTATTATTATTATTATTATTATTATTATTATTATTATTATTATTATTATTATTTCGTTGTTGTTGCTGTTGTTTTGGTGAATTTCTCGGGAATCCATTTATGAACTGCGTATGTGATTACCTAATTGTGATTACCTAATTGTGTTTACGGGAAAGAGCCCAAAGCTCGTATCTTCCCGTCTCCTCATCGGTTCCATTTTAGACTTAGTGATACTTATCATACCTGTCCTTAAAACTATGGATTGAGATAGCATTAACTACCTCCTCGCTTAGCAAATTCCAATTATCAACTACTCTTACACTGAAAAAGTATTTCCTTACATCCTGCAAAGAAGTTTTCTTACGAAGCTTCAAACTATGACCTCTAGTTCTAGAGCCAGCCATATCAAAATATCGATCCCTATCCACTCTATCATAACCATGAAGGAATTTAAAGACTGTCACCATATCCCCCCTCACTCTCCTAGCTTCGAGTGATGGTAAGTCTAATTCCCTCAGCCTCTCATCATAACTGAGATTGCGTATTTCTGGCACCAGTTTCGTGGCATGTCTTTGAACTTTTTCAAGCTTAGCTATGTGCTTTTTCAAGTGCGGATTCCAAAAGGGGGCTGCATATTCGAGTTTTGGCCTCACATAGGTTACATAAATATTTCTGAACATTTCCTTGTCCATGTGCCTGAAGGCTACCCTTACATTTGATAAGAATGCATATGCTGCCCTTACTATGCCATTTATATGTATTTCTGGAGACAAATCTGCCAGTATGTTTACTCCTAGATCTCTCTCATTTTCTGTCTCTTGAAGTTGTACTCCAGCCACCGAGTAGTCAAGCTTGGGCCTTCTTGCACTTGTATGTATGTATGTATGTATGTATGTATGTATGTATGTATGTATGTATGTATGTATGTATGTATGTATGTATGTATGTAGTGTATGTATGTATGTATGGGGGGGGGGCATGTATGCATGTATGTATGTATGTATGGATGGATATAGAGATGTATGCATGCAGACATACATCTATGCATGCATGCATGTAATTACCTAATTGTATATACATAATTTTTCTTACGGGAAAGAGCCCCATGTTCGTAACTCCCCGTCTCCTTGTCAGTCCCATTTTTGTACTTATTAATACTTATTATACCTGTCCTTAAAACTATGAATTGAGTTAGCATTAACTACCTCCTCGCTTAGCGAATACCAGTCATCAACTACTCTTACACTGAAAAAGTACTTTCTTACATCCTGCAAAGAAGTTTTCTTACGAAGCTTCAAACTATGACCTCTAGTTCTAGTGCCAGCCATATTAAAATATCAATCCCTATCCACTCTGTCATAACCATGAAGGAACTTAAAACCATCACCATATCGCCCCTCATTTTTCTAGCTTCAATTAATGGTAAGTCTAATTTCCTCAGCCTCTCCTCATAGCTGAGATTTCGTATTCCTGGCACCAGTTTCGTGGCATGTCTTTGAACTTTCCAGCTTAACTATGTGCTTTTCAAGTGTGGATTCCAAAAGGGGGCTGCTTATTCAAGCTTTGGCCTCATATACCTTACAGAAATATTTCTGAACATATCCATGTCCATGTGCATGAAGGCTACCCTTACATATGCTAAGAAAGCATATGCTGCCCTTACTATGCCAATTATATGTATTTCTGGAGACAAATCTGCCAGTATGTTTACTCCTAGATCTGTCTCATTCACTGTCTCTTGAAGTTCTGTTCCTGCTATTGAGTATTTAAGCTTGGACCTTCTTGCACTTGTACCCATTCTCATTACCTTGCATTTAGACATATGGAATTCCATTAGCCCTTTACTGACCACTCATGCAGACTATTTAGGTCTTCCTGAAGTTTTCAACCATTGTTCTCATCTGTTATTTTTTTTCACTATCTTTGCATCATCTGCAAACATATTCATGCATTAATTTACAGACTCTGGTAGGTCATTTACATATGCAGGGAACAAAAGTGGCCCTAAAACTGACCCCTGTGGAACTCCACTACTAACCCTTCTCCATTCAGACACTGAGTGTCTTACTCTAACTCTCTGTCCTCTTCCTTCTAAGTATAAGTCTTTAACTATTCCAAGACATTTCCACTTATTCTCGCCATTGCTTGCAACTTCTTAATAAGTCTCCCGTGTGGGACAGTGTCAAATGCTTTCTGGAAGTCTAGGAATATGCAATCCGCCCAACCCTCTCTTCTCTGTAAGATTCGGCTTACCTCTTCATAAAATTCTAAAAAGTTTTGTTACTCTTGATCTACCTTTTCTGAAGCTATGTTGTCTCACTGACAAAAAGTTGAAAGATTTCAAGTGCAGAGAGATATGTTTTCTTAGTAGTGTCTCCATAACTTTGCAAACTATGCTGGTCAAGGAAACAGGCCTATAGTTTAGAGGTATATCCTACCTTCCCATTTTGAACATAGGTACCACGTTCGCTTGTTTCCAGCATCTTATAATCTCTCCATATTCCAACAACTGTTCACATATGATATATAGTGCAGCCGGTATTGATTTAACGCATTTCTTAAGTACATAAGGAGATATATCAGCAGGACCTGTAGCGTCCTTGGGCATCTTACTCCATCAGCGCTTTTCATACCTCTGTGGCTTAAAAGATGATGTTCACTAATACCGGCCTATGAGCTTTGACCTTCAGTTTCCTCTGATAAAACTGTGGAAAGGTTTGGCATTATCTTTGGCCTTCCTGGTAATATCCCTTTCATAGTCTCTCTCTGCCTCTCTTCCTTTACTTAGGTAATAATTTCTTTCTCTTTTATAAGTCTGCCAGGCATTTATGCTTTTTCTCCTATATCTTTTCCAGCACTTGTCTCTCCACTCCTTAGCTCTTTTATACTCATTATCGAACCATTTATCTCTGGCATGAATTACACCTAGTTTGGTGGAAGGTATGTAACAATCAACTATCTTCCCATATTCTTCACAAAAGATGTCGGACATTTCTTGTACAGATACGTTGCTAAATAAGGTCCTCCAGTCAATAACTGCAAGAAGCTCATTCATTTTGATGTAATTTCCTTTCGGATAATTCCTTCTCATGTCCTCAGTTCCTCTACTCTCAGGCAGAACATCTTCAATGATATACTCCATCAACAACACACAGTGGTCACTTTTTCCAATTGGTGGTTCATACTCAATTTTTTCAATATCCAACACATTATCTGTGAATACTAGATCAAGTAGTGATGGCTCGACCCCACCCCTGGCCCTTTTTGGTTCCATTACATATTGGTGTAGGAAATTCTCTTGTATACAATCTATGAATCTTGCCCCGAATGAGTCCTCACCACTGTGTGGGTCAAGATAAATCCAATCTATCTTTCTATAATTAAAATCTCCCATCATTAAATCCTACATTTTTTCTCCCGTGCCATAGTAACAACTGAGTTTATGACTTCAATAGTACCTATATGACTTTCCTCATAAACTTTTAGCCTATTTTGGTTCCTGGGTGGGTTATATACAACAGTTATTATAATGCTTTCTGACCCGGTATAGGCCTATTTATGCGAGCAAGTATGTATGTATGTATATTTTTATTTTTTCCTTTCAGTAACCGAAAAATTATTACAAATCTTGATGTCTCTGGAATCGATTCAGCAACTATAAAAATAATACAAAAAGTAAGTACAATAGTCATTTCTGTCCTCATGCTCT
>JAXCGZ010009471.1:185000-197500 GCA_037179515.1 Halocaridina rubra | reverse complement strand
AGATGAACAGAGCCTGATACACACTTGCTTGCATTTTTGTTCATTACCCCGCCGTAGCACAGAAGTAGAATACTCGATTCAATAGGGTATGGACCCTTATCTGAAACCCACGGCAATCCGTCTGTGTCCACCCCCCAAATGGGAACCAAGAGTGACACATTATACATAAAATAAATTGTCAAAAAGTATTGATTTATTGAATTTCTTTTTCTTTCATATTTAGTTATTTGTTTGTTTAGTTCTATTTGTATATATGAGTTTTTTTTATATCTATGTGTACTTCCTTATTCATTCATATAATAATATATTTATTTATTAATTTACATATCTTTTTATTTATCTATCTATCTATCTATTCCTCAGCAATACGATTATCGGTGCGAATCTACGGAGAACGATCCCGATGCAGATTGTATCTTCGGTATCGCTGGCCAAGATTACCCGACCCTTCATTCTGTCCCTAAGACTAGTTTCGCCTGCATTAGCCTATTGCCGGGGATCTACGCTGATCCCCAGGCAGCCTGTCAGGTAAGCCACTTTTATCTCAGCAGGTTGAAGTGAGTACACTTTAGGAAGAGCATCAGAGATTACTTGAGTGCTGTCTAGTGAGTACACTACTAGTGTATATATTGGTATTATGTACACTGTGTAATGTATACTGAATGCTATATACACTATATAGTGCACAGAAAAATATATGTGCACTATAAATTAATCTAACCTATGCTAACCTATCCTAATCTAATCTTGTGTTTACACTAGGATCTCGTGTATATAGACGGTAAGTTACTCAGCGGGTTGAAGTGAGTACGCATAGAAAAAGCCTCAGAGATGAGTTTAACTACTGATTAATTAGTGGGTCGAAGTGAGTACATTTAAAAAACCAGGTGGGTTGAAATGATACATTTCAATTAACTATCTAGCGCTCAGCTGAATACTGTATACTCAATTAGTTGAAGTGAGTACATTTAAAAATCCAGGTGGTTTGAAGTGATTCCACTTCAGAAAAGTCCCTTACAATGATTCTGACTACTGTGCACTAAGAAGGTTTAAGTGAGTACATTTTTGTGAAACTCAGAGATGACTTGACTTCTGACTACCTAGTGGATTTTTTCTTGATTGTGACAACGGGACCATCAAAGAAAATTGCCCACATCAGACCTGAGCACCGAGATAGCATTTCATAGAATAGAAAGAGAAACAGAGATGGGGAGTGTTGCGACTAGTCATGTCAAGGGATAGTAAGATAAGTAAAGAATACTCCAGGAAGAGCTAACACTGAGCTCTCCTGGCCAGTCCTCTGAAGAAAAGTTGGGTTCTAGAGATTTAGCCAGTTTTATTGAAATCAAATGGTCCCTTATATAGTTAGGATTTTGTGTAATTTGTCAGAGTAGTGTTGAGACGAGAAGGCCTTGTGTCCATTTGTTTAAACAGAATTGCCATGACACTTGAAGACCTTCGTTCCAGTAAATCTGTCATAATTTTGTTGGGGTACTTGAGTCCAAGTCTATGATAGCATGCACTTTGAGACTGGAAGAACTTTGTTCCAGTGAGCCAGTCGTTTGCAGTATCTCTCTTTGCGAATCCTGGAGCAAGGCCCTTGGCGTCTTCCGGTTCTTCGTCTTCAGCTGTGCTGGAAGTTGGCGTCTCTTGTGATTTGTCAAGGCTCAATACACAGTGGTAGCCTTCCACAGTGTAACAGTGCACCAGCTATTCCAAAGACAAACAGATAAATTAGTACGACGGAAAGTGCAAGAAACAAGTCTTTTTCCCAGTCATATTTGCTGGAAGTTCTCATATATTATTATGTTGGAAAAAGAGATTTTATTTATTTTTTTTATTTCCCCCAGCAGTGCCTAACAGCTAGTAGTACATTTTGTTAGTGATATGTCTCATTTATAGAACAATGTACTTTTAAATAATTATAGGAAAACGAAATAATCTTCATGTATAACATTGGAAATCTTGACCACTAAGGATATAGACCAATAGTCTTTCACATTGTCTCAATAAGTATTTTTAAGCAAAGGAATGACATGAAGACGCTTCCTCGAATTTTGTAGTCTGTGTTTGGAAATACCGTGACTTACACGAGGAAATTTCTTGGAAATGTGCCAGATGTTAACGAAAGATGTAAACATATCATTTTTTTTAATTTTTCTTTTCTAAAGGAAAGGTAATCTTTAATGAGTAAGTGAGAATATATTGGAAAGTGCCAAAAATTCATCACAAAGTGACCTTATCAACCCTTCTGGAGTGCCAGAAAGGAAGATATGGTCACTAATATTCTGATGTGAGAAAGTGTTCTGGATAAAGAGTAGATCCCTGTATCAATTCTTTGGGAGCCTGTTTCACACTGGCATGGTGCCCGAGGATGTATATACAATACTGACTTTATCTGCACTTGTCTTGCCAGTCCTAATTAATTACAAAAGAATTTCAGTTGTAGTATCACAACGGGCGGCTGGGCTGAAGTGAGTACACTTTATTGTGAAAGAAAAAAAATACTTGTGGAATATTATATTCAAAAAATCAAATGATCCTTATTATATTTTTCTGTTCTTAATATTCAATTCCTCTTTCGTCTTCATTCTTGCTATCTCCCTCTGTTTCCTCTTTATTCTTACTCTAGTTTTTTCACTCTTTATTACTCTTTATCATTTTCTTCCTCTTTTTCTTCCTTGTATCTTCCAATTCTTATTGTACTCTTCCTCTTGTCCTTCCATTTCTTCATAATTCTAATTTTCCTTCTCTTCCACTTATTCTACCTCTTTTCCTCCTTTTCTTAATCTTTTTCTTCAACTGATTCCTCTTTTTCTTCCTCCTCTTACTCTTTTTCTTCCTCATCATACTATCTTCCTTCTCTTGTTCTCTTTCTTTCTCCTCTTACTCTTTATCTTCCTCCATTTACTCGTTTTCTCCTTTCTATTCCTCTTTTTCTTCCTCCTCTTAGGCTTTGTCTTAGTCCTATTCCTCTTTTCTTCCCTCTCTTACTCTCCTTTATTTCTTCCTCCTCTTAGGCTTTTTCTTAGTCCTCTTCCTCTTTTATTCCTCCTCTTACTCTTATTCTCCCAAACCTTCCTCTTTTTTACTCTTTTTCTAACTCATCCTCCTCTTCTTCCCTCCTCTAGCTCTTTTTCTTCCTCCTCTTTCTCTCTTTCTTCCTCCTCATACTCTCTTTCTTCCTTCTCTTGTTCTTTTTCTTCCTCCTCTTACTCTTTTTCACCCCCTTCATACTTTCTCTCTTCCTCCTCTTACTCTTAATCCTCCTCCTTTTATTCTTTATCTTCCACATTCTGCGCTTTTTCTTCCTCCTCCTCTTACTCGCATTTTCTTCCCCTCCTACTCTTTTTCTTCCTCCTATTACTCTCTTTCTTCCTCCTCATACTCTTTTTCTTCCTCCTCTTACTACTTTTCATCCCTTTCATACTCTCTTTCTTCCTCCTCTTACTTTTAATCTTCCTCCTCTTATTCTTTATCTTCCACCTTCCACGCATTTTCTTCTCCTCTTACTCTTTTTCTTCCCCTCTTACTCTTTTTATTTCCCTCTTACTCTTTCGCTTCCTCCTATTACCCTCTTACTTCCTCCTCTTACTCTCTTTCTTCCTCCGCTTACACTCTTTCTTTCTTTCTTTCTCCTCTTACTCTTTATGTTCCTCCTCTTAAGCTCTTTCATTCTCTTCTTACTCTCTTTCTTCATCTTGTTTCTCTTTTTTCTCTCCCTCTTACTGTTTTCTTCCTCCTCTTCCTCTTTTATCCCTCTTCATAATCATTTTCTTTCTCCTCTTCCTCTTTTATTCCTCTTCATAGTCATTTTCTTCCTCCTCTTCCTCTTTTATTCCTCTTCATAACCATTTTCTGTCTCTTCTTTCTCTGTCTGCTATTTCCTGTCTACAGCAATTTCTCATTCAACTTTTTTCTTTTTCTTTTTTTTTCTATTTTATTACCGTGAAAGTTGGCTCGCTGTAACGTCTTCCTGTATTGCTCTCTCTCTCTCTCTCTCTCTCTCTCTCTCTCTCTCTCTCTCTCTCTCTCTCTCTCTCTCTCTCTCTCTCTCTCTCTCTCTCTTAGGAATACAAAATCTAAATAAATATTTTATCCATCTAGATAAATAAATTTGTATATAAAATATTCAAAATCTATCTATCTATCTATGTATCTGTATATCTATTAATCTATCTATCTATCTATCCATCTATCTATCTATCTATCTATCTATCTATCTATTTTTTTTATGATTGTGACACCAGGACGGGCCAAAACAAAAATTACCCTCATCGGGCATGGGCACGAAGAAAACATGGGGAATGTTGTGACTTATCAAATGTGAAGGGATAATAAGAGATGTGTAACTATTATCCGAGAATATTCGGTGTTGATATAGGCACAGAACTCTCTCTCTCTCTCTCTCTCTCTCTCTCTCTCTCTCTCTCTCTCTCTCTCTCTCTCCCTCTCTCTCTCTCTCTCTCTCTCTCTCTCTCTCTCTCTCTCTCTCTCTCTCTCTCTCTCTATATATATATATATATATATATATATATATATATATATATATATATATATATATATATATATATATATATATATATATATATATATATATAGAACGTTAAATTCCTATTAATTATTTTATTCATAATTATTATGCAAAGAACTATAAAGAGGAAGAAAACACCACATCGTTGATGTTATTTTTTTCCCTGTATCAAGGAAGTGAATGGGAATAAGCGTATATGCGCAGGTACGCACGCATATGCGTGCGTTTGTTGGCTCGTTAGGGTCCAAAGGTCGTTATGCTTCAAGAGATGCTCCCACAAGAAGAAGAAGAAGAAGAAGAAGAAGAAGAAGAAGAAGAAGAAGAAGAAGAAGAAGAAGAAGAAGAAGAAGAAGAAGAAGAAGAAGAAGAAGAAGAAGAAGAAGAATGTTTTTCTGTTTTCTTTAAATTATTTCCTTTTAAGAGATGCAGGACTGTGGAATTTCTCTCTTTTGGAGGTAAATTTTCTTGCCGGAAAACAACCCATAGAATACGCATAGATAGAAATGGCATGGTGAAGTCCTGCTGCTCTGGGACTTTTGTTACAAATCGTGCCCTTTTGATGGCTTTGATTTTCAACATTGCATCATATAAACAAACAAAACAAACAAACAAAAACATTTATTTCCATTTTGTACAATGGTTATTCAACATTAATAGTAACTTATAAGTAGACATGTAATTAAACTAACAAATAAGAGGGCTAGACACATAGTTAAATTAAATGTAGCTTTCATAGAAAATAATAATGCTGTAATAAAAATGTTACAATAATGTTAATAATAAAGTAGTAAGTATGCCACTAGATACAGGATCGTTATTATCGGCATCATTTCCAAAATTTGTTTCCTTACAATGAGAATAATTAGTTCTTAATGAGCAGCAACTATTTGTCCAAAAGAAAACTGTATAGTTTGCCTTTGAAAGCTGTGAAAGAGGATGCATTTTTAAGATGCTCTGGAATATTATTCCAGAGTGTTGGCCCTTTGATAGTGATCATCTTTGAACCTGCATCTGTGTTTGTTCTGTGAATAAAGAGCTCACTGCTCTGTCTTGTGTTGGTTCCCCTTATATCCTTGACTGTTTTTAAATCAAATAGCCAGCTAGGATAATGATGGTCCAAAATATTGAATACAAAAACATAAATAGCATAAGCGACCTTATTTTCTGCCCGCAGCCACCCAAGTTTATTGAGAGCTGGTGTGATGTGGTCGTATTTCTTATTCCTCCCAGGGCAACTCGAGCTGCAAAATTAATAAGCTTCTGTATTCTGTTTATCTGAGTCTTAGTGGTAGCTCCCCAAACAGTTGTGCAGTAATTAATGTGACTTAGGGCTAGAGATTCAACAACAGTTATTCGAGTGGTAGTCTCAAAATTGTCTTTTATACGTGATAAGTACATTAATGTTCCTGTAACCTTTTTGCATACTTTATCTATGTGGGAATCAAACAACATGTGGTTATCAAAGTGAATTCCTAGGTTTTTGACTGTTTTGCTAGGTGTGATAATATTGTCGCAAAAATTAATTGTTGTGTTTTCTGGAATTTGTGCTATGTGGAACCTTGAACCAATAAATATGCACTGTGTTTTACTTTCGTTAATTAACAGCCCAATTTCTTGGAAATAAGTTTTAATTTTTGACAGAGTGTTTTCTGCTCTTAAAGTTAGCTCTGGGAGATTATTAATATCACCTCTAAGGAGTAGTTGAGTGTCATCTGCATATTGTACGACTAGACAGTCAGAAATGAAAGAAGATAGATCATTTACGTAAATGGAGAAGAGGATAGGACCAAGTACTGATCCCTGTGGAACACCAAATGATACATTTTTTGGCACAGAGATAATGTTGTTAAGACGTATGGACTGTTTACGATTAGATAGATACTCGCTAAACCAGCTTGGATCAATATTTAAGTTAATACATTTACTTAATTTCATTATTTTGTCGGTAGTAGTAGTAGTAGTAGTAGTAGTAGTAGTAGTAGTAGTAGTAGTAGTAGTAGTAGTAGTAGTAGTGCCATTTACCTTTTGTTACCATATTATAAATATCTATCTTTTGCAGGTTTATCACATGTGTTTACACGATGGAAAGCTTCAGCAGTAGTAGTAGTAGTAGTAGTAGTAGTAGTAGTAGTAGTAGTAGTAGTAGTAGTAGTAGTAGTAGTAGTAGTAGTAGTAGTAGTAGTAGTAGCAGCATTTACCCTTTGTTACCATATTATAAATATCTATCTTTGCAGGTTTATCACATGTGTTTACACGATGGAAAGCTTCAGTAGTAGTAGTAGTAGTAGTAGTAGTAGTAGTAGTAGTAGTAGTAGTAGTAGTAGTAGTAGTAGTAGTAGTAGTAGCATTTACCCTTTGTTACCATATTATAAATATCTATCTTTTGCAGGTTTACCACATGTGTTTACACGATGGCAAGCTCCATTCCTTCCTGTGCCCCAATGGCACTGTCTTCAACCAGGAATACTTCATTTGTGACCTCTGGTTTAACGTGGACTGCGACAGAGCCACCTCCTTCTACAGCCTAAACGAAAACATCTACAAGGATCCTGAACCCTCAGACACGAGTATTAGTTACGTCTAACTTAGGATAGGATCGAGAATTCAAGAAAACTCATATCATCCTCTGTCACTAATCTAAAAGCGAACTAAAAGGCTTCTTGCCGCACTTCTCTTTCTCCGTGGAAAGAGGTACCACAGTCAAGAGAAATATGTAATGGATTAAAGCAAGGAGATCTATTTTTATATAAAAGTAAATTATTGTGTAAATCCAATATATAAAAAAGGTGTCTTTCAAGTTCTTGTTTTGATGGACTCCATATATTATTATTATTATTATTATTATTATTATTATTATTATTATTATTATTATTATTATTATTATTATTATTATTATTATTATTATTATTATTATTATAATTATTATTATTATTATTATAATTATTATTATTATTATTATTATTATTATTATTATTATTATTATTATTATTATTATTATTATTATTATTATTTTTAAAAGAGAAAAAACTGTACCATTTAGGCCCAGTAGACTGGTGTCACAACGGTGGCCCTGTTACCAGAGATTTACGGCTTGTATAAACGTGATTTTTTAAGAAAGTTGATATTGTTGTTTTATATTATATTATATATTTCAAAACAACGAGAATTAGTAGAAATGAATTATATATATATATATATATATATATATATATATATATATATATATATATATATATATATATATATATATATATATATATATATATGTATATTATATATATATATATATATATATATATATATATATATATATATATATATATATATATATATATATATATATATATATATATATATATATATATATATATATATATATATATATATATATATATATATATATATATATATATATATATATATATATATATATATATATATATATATATATATATATATATATATATATATTATATATATATATATATGTATGTATTGTGTATGTATATAATGACTTTCAAAGAAATACATATCTTATGTACATTTGCAATAGGTGTGCGTGTGTGCGTATGTTGAAATTCAAAGGTGCCATCTTACTTCACGTTAATGATTTCATAATTTTTCAAATATTTCATATCATTGAATTTTTTTTTCTATTTTTTTTTTTTTACGTTTCAAATAAATTTTTGCTTTGTGAAATTGAGAGATGTAATTTTTTAAATTTTTCTATTTTTGCTTTCCATCTTGAATCACTATCTTGTGTGTGTGTGCAAGTGTGCATATATATATATATATATATATATATATATATATATATATATATATATATATATATATATGTATATATATAATATATTTTTTTCAATTTGCTTCTAATTATTTTAATTCTAATGTTTATATTTTCAATTCTAATATTACTAGTATTTTTCTTTTGCTATTTTTTTTTATTTTTTATATATTGACCTTGCATTCTTGTTATCTTTCCTGTATATTTGCAAGCTTTATCATAGATATTCAATAATATATATATATATATATATATATATATATATATATATATATATATATATATATATATATATATATATATATATATATAAGATCGTTACTCTTACGTAAGAATTTTTGGTATTTCTTGATAATATAACCAGCATTTAGGCCCAGTAGACTGGTGCCACAACGGTGGTCCTGTTACCAGATATTTACGGCTTGTATAAACGTGATTTTTTAAGAATGTTTATAATGTTATTAGCTAAGCCAAATAGAGTTTATGTTACATATTTTATAATATATAAAAAGGATTTAGAATAATATATACGTATATGTAATTATATTTATATATATATATATATATATATATATATATATATATATATATATATATATATATATATAATATATATATATATATATATATATATATATATATATATATATATATATATATATATATATATATATATATATATATATATATATATATATAATTGCTTATAGTGAAGCAGTTTGTGTGTTTATATTTTTATAGGTTTGAAAATAGGTCGAAATGTGTCCTGTGTGTTTTAATTTCTATTTTTTTTTTGTGTGTGCCTTCTTCGCAAGATCTTTATATATATATATGTGTGTGTTTTTCTTTCTTAATTTATTCTTTCGCATTTTGTATATCATTATGTCTTTGAATTCGTGAATAAACGTCTTTAGATTTTTTTTATTTTCTTTACCTCAGTAGTAGTAGTAGTAGTAGTAGTAGTAGTAGTAGTAGTAGTAGTAGTAGTAGTAGTAGTAGTAGTAGTAGTAGTAGTAGTATATGTACTGAATTAATTCAATAATACCTTCTCCCAGAAGATATTTTTTGTGTTGTAATCTTAGTACGACTTAGGAAACCTCAGCAGTAAGCATAACAGTAATCACAAACACACACACACACACACACACACACACACACACACACACACACAAACTTATTAGAATTTTATGATGAGATAAGCCGAATCTTACAGAAAAGAGAGGGCTGGGCAGATTGCATATTCCTAGACTTCCAGAAAGCGTTTGACACTGTTCCACATGGGAGACTTATTAGGAAGCTGCAAGCAATGGCTAGAATAGGTGGAAGTGCTTTGGAATGGATAAAAACTTACTTAACTTAGAAGGAAGGGAACAGAGGGTTAGAGTAAGACACTCAGTGTCTGAATGGAGAAGAGTTAGTAGTGGAGTTCCACAGGGTTCAGTTTTAGGGCCACTTTTGTTCCTTGTATATGTAAATGACCTACCAGAGTCTGTAAATTCATTCATGAATATGTTTGCAGATCATGCAAAGATTGAAAAGAAAGTAAAAAACGAGGACAATGGTAGAGAACTTCAGGAGGATCTAAATAATCTGCATGAGTGGTCAGAAAAGTGGCTAATGAAATTCAATACTTCAAAATGTAAGGTAATGAGAATGGGTACAAGTGCAAGAAGGCCCAAGCTTGACTACTCGGTGGCTGGAGTACAACTTCAAGAGACAGAAAAGGAGAGAGATCTAGGAGTAAACATACTGGCAGATTTGTCTCCAGAAATACATATAAATGGCATAGTAAGGGCAGCATATGCATTCTTATCAAATGTAAGGGTAGCCTTCAGGCACATGGACAAGGAAATGTTCAGAAATATTTATGTAACCTATGTGAGGCCAAAACTCGAATATGCAGCCCCCTTTTGGAATCCATACTTGAAAAAGCACATAGCTAAGCTTGAAAAAGTTCAAAGACATGCCACGAAACTGGTGTCAGAAATACGCAATCTCAGTTATGATGAGAGGCTGAGGGAATTAGACTTACCATCACTCGAAGCTAGAAGAGTGAGGGGGGATATGGTGACAGTCTTTAAATTCCTTCATGGTTATGATAGAGTGGATAGGGATCGATATTTTGGTATGGCTGGCTCTAGAACTAGAGGTCATAGTTTGAAGCTTCGTAAGAAAACTTCTTGCAGGATGTAAGGAAATACTTTTTCAGTGCAAGAGTAGTTGATAATTGGAATTGGCTAAGCGAGGAGGTAGTTAATGCTATCTCAATCCATAGTCTTAAGGACAGGTATGATAAGTATCACTAAGTATAAAATGGAACCGATGAGGAGACGGGAAGATACTAGCTTTGGACTCTTTCCCGTAAACACAATTAGGTAATCACAATTAGGTAATCACACATACCATATATATATATATATATATATATATATATATATATATATATATATATATATATATATATATATGGTAGGAAAAGCCCATTAAATATAACAGCGAAAATATATATTTATATAAAGTACTTATTAATTTCGTGACCTTAACTGGCCACCTTTCTACCATTTTAGACTGACTGTTAACATTTCAGTGTTATTAATATATATATATATATATATATATATATATATATATATATATATATATATATATATATATATATAAGGAAAAGGAAGTATAGATCGATAGATAGATAGATAGATAGTTAGATAGACAGATAGATAAAAATAGTAGAGTTAGCTTTTCCTTCCATATAGAAAGGGTGACTTTTCATCGGGCCGCCTTCTCCCATGACCCTCCCTCTTGGCTTATACTTTCACTTTTCAGTACC
Source organism: Halocaridina rubra (assembly GCA_037179515.1). NCBI lineage: Eukaryota > Metazoa > Arthropoda > Malacostraca > Decapoda > Atyidae > Halocaridina > Halocaridina rubra. Next base: position 186,352 of record JAXCGZ010009471.1, on the reverse strand, counting down.
TCTTACAAGGTATTTCTTGAATGAGTATGTATGTATGTATGTATGTATGTATGTATGTATGTATGTATGTATGAATGTATGTATGTATGTATGTATGTATGTGTTTATTGTGTGTAGGCATTTATATATGTGCATGTATTTTGGAGAATGAAATACATTATACTCGCTGAGCCAATGTGCTGATATTGTTACAATATTTTTTTTTTTTTTATTCATTTCTTCAGTTATCATTCACTCATATATTATAATTAATCATATATGTGGAAAAGAAAGAATTTAATAGTTCTAACAAAGAAATATAAAAATGAATTAATAAAAAGCCTTTCTCTAAAATAATGAATTTTTATTGTGGTAGATCCAGTTCCTTTACCCTTCGTCATCTATTATGAAAATCTATTGCTTCGAGGGCTTTCCTTGTGATAGATCTGATTCCTTCAACCATTTAAATGGTATGTAAATTACATATATGAAGAATCTGATATGATTAGCTTTTCTCTGTCTTCTGCTTAATTGAATTCTAATTGCGGTAGGACAAGTTCTTTTACTCACTTTGGGGATTATTAGAGTCTATATTGTATTTAAATAGTAATTGCTTCTCTCTATTTGGTAGGTAGATGTTGTCCACTCAGCAGGCTCAGTAAGTACACCATTTAATATAAGGTAATAATAATAGATCACAATCCTCGCAAGTGTAGATTTCAGTAAGGACACAGCTACCCGTTTTACATCTATTATGGAAAATAATAGTAGTAGTAGTAGTAGTAGTAGTAGTAGTAGTAGTAGTAGTAGTAGTAATAATAATAATAATAATAATAATAATAATAATAATAATAATAATAATAATAATAATAATAATAATTTTCTTGTTGTTCTTTTGTTCCGGTTTTACGTCACAAACTCCCTTTCCAACCAAGGGCTAGGACGGTTGCCTTCTTGTCAAGGATTTGTTTTGGCAGATGTAATCCTTACCCTGAGTGCATGCCCTTGCTAACCTCAGACCGTGACGGGACGAGAACCCTCGACCTGACGCCTCAGAGTCGCGGACGCAAGCGCTTGAGCCACGGTGACGACAATAATAATAATAATAATAATAATAATAATAATAATAATAATAATAATAATAATAATAATAATAATAATAATATTGTGACCGGTTTTTGCTTCACGGATTTCCTCTCCTACTTAGGCCTAGGACGGTATCTTCCTCCGAAGGATTTTAGTTTTTGGCAAGTACGACTGTTACCTTGAATAAATGTCCTTTTTAATCTCAGACCGTGGCTGCCAGCAATCCCACGACATGTCGAATCAAAGTTGCGAGCGTTGCCACTTGGCCACGGTGGTCACACAATAAT
>JAXCGZ010009471.1:172500-180000 GCA_037179515.1 Halocaridina rubra | reverse complement strand
TATATATATATATATATATATATATATATATATATATATATATATATATATATATATATATATATATATATATATATATATATATATATATATATATATATATATATATATATATATATATATATATATATATATATATATATATATATATATATATTTATAATGACTAGAGTGTAATATATCTTTGTTTTACATGTTCATAAATTCCTACATAGATAGGTAGACAAAAAATTACGTATAAACACATACACAACTAAGCTAGCAAATAAGTGACATACGAAAAATAAAAATGAAACCTTAAAAAATAAATTTAAATTTCGCGCGTCAAACACCGCTTCCCCATTGGTCAATATTGTAAAATTTCAGCTGATTCTCAATATCTTTATAGTCTGTTTAAAATGGAGTAAAATATTAAAATAATAAAACGCATAATATAGAAATAAAAATACGTATCAATTAAACTATAGAAAAAATATTTTTCAAAAATTGTATTTAAGTTCACTCCGCGAATTCATCATGTGTTGCTCATTAGTAGTATTTTGATTATGGGTCTTAATGCTATTTATTAAAATAAATACATAATGTACATAATATTGCATAAATTCATTAAATCAGATTTAGGTAAAAAAAAATAAGTTCCTTTGGCTATTGCATCAATGCACTGTTGCCAACATCTTCTTAATCTAGCGACCATGGGGGCGTTTTGTCTGCTTCTCTTAATTTGCTTAGATATAAATGATCAATGAAAAAATCCTCACCCAAGATAATAACTATATAGTTTCATTTTATAAACAAATTATAATTAAAAATCCAAGCTGCTTCAGGTTTCATTTACTTTTTAAATGGCTTGGATATAATATATATTCAATAGAAGTATTTTAATATTCATTTATGTTGGTTCAGTCCAAGTCAGGAGTTGAGTTCCTCTGCCTCCAAGAGCTCAACATGTCTTAGTCTCTTACTTTGTATTATCTTCTGTCTTTCCCTGGGATGGAGAACAAAAATACCTCACCCTTGTTCGCCTGTGTATCGCAAAAGATGACTAAATGAGGCTGAGCGAGGGGGACTGACAATCCCCCTTTGTAATTTTTCTCACAGAGAGTTGAAATTCTGCATTGAATAAGCCACCCCTTATATGGGGGATAATCTTGTATATAGATAAAAAAAGAAACATTAATAAAATAATATAATATAGACAGTCTTTGAATTCACTTGTAACATGTTATTGTATATAGATAAATAAAACTTTAATGAATTAATGTAATTTAGGCAGATTTTCATTTATTTGTTACTTCATTTTGTATAAAGATAAAAAGGAATTATTCATAAGTTAATATAAACCAGGTACTTGACATGTATTTTTTATCTATTATAAATAGCCAAACATTCGCTATAAATAGCCAAAATACCGCTAAAAGTAGCCGATGTGGACGCTAGCAACGCTGTCTAGCACATCCTCCCACAGTAAACAACAAGACGAGATTGACAGTTTGCAAATGAGATAATGGCTCATTTTCCAGCCATTTAAAATTGTATTTTACGTCTGTTTTATGTCCAGAGGTGGGTCACAATTTATATTTCCGTTTTATGTGTTTTATGAAGCGAGTTATTGGGAGATTTGTTTGTAAGAAAGTGTATTATTTGCAGATACCGTTTTGCTTTGATGTTTTTTTCTTGTAATGTTTTTTTTATTTGTAATTTGGATGTCATTCTGCTTTAGGATTTAAAAATGTTTACAAATTTTACAAATCTATTATTACAGATTTAAGTAAAAATTTGGATGCCTTTATTTTGAGGGTTGAAAGTGTTGTCTTAACAGATTTTTCCTTTTCGTGAAATCGAGAAATATTTTCTGGTGAGTATGTGTGCTTTGACTCGACCACCCCCTATACAGGGGGGATAGTACTATATGTACATTTATTTAAATGTGTATGTGCACAACTTAATTGTATGTGCTATTAAGGTATACGTGGATCTCTTAGTCCAAATTAATATTGCTAGTATGGAGGTAGCGAGCAGCTGCCACAGTTGCGCGAGGGTTTTGTACATCCTCGTAACCAAATAGTAATGCTCGCATATCCGGTACAGCTCATCTTGAGTTTGCTTTTGAGATTTTAGTGAATTGGTTAATGGTATGGTATGCGCCTTAAGTACAGGCGCGTGTATGCATTGGTTAATGGTATGGTACACGCCTAGAGTACAGGCGCGCGTATGCAATGGTTAGGTCTGATCTTGGTATATGTTTACTTTCATACCCTAGATGGAAAATAATCGCAATATTTATTATTGTGGCAGGCTAGGGTTGGTTGGACTAGGTTAGTTTGGTTTGATTTACATGTTTTTGAGAAACGAGGTTATAATTTAAATTATTGGTTTTAGTCGTGGATATTTTTCACTGCTCACTATTCTCGTTAAATGCAAGCGTCAAATTTATTCTTCGTCTTCCCTGCGGGATGAGATATGCTCATGCAATCATAGCTTGATTAGGAAAGGTAAGCTAAGAGTTGTTAGAACGTATATATACTTTTGCATCCCCAACTACTGTAGTGAAAATACAAAGCATTGGAAAATATCTGAACTTAAAAATATTAATTTCAAATTCATTTGGTTTCTTAATTGGGGATGGCCTAACCAAATGAACTTATATAATATACAGTACTTCATTGAATTATTTCCTAACTGGGGTGTGAAAATAAACATTTATCAGCATTTCTTTATGATTTATTGATATCCTACATGTGAATCTTTAGTTTAGGGGAAGATACTTTTTCACACATTACTTGGTTTTGTGAGGTTTAATTAGATTAGGTTAAGTGGTTTACATGTTACCATTAACTAGTTTCTCCATGGATGCAGTGTATAATATGTACATGTACATATGACCTGGTTAGGTTGAGTTTCAACAACCTAGATCATTTCAGATTACATGTTACTGTATACCTCACTCTTGCAGTTTAAGATATATACATTCTCATGGCTGAAGCTTATTGTTTACCGTTTGATGCTCGCTAGTACGCCTCAAATGAGCGGGGCTGTGCACAGACAGGTTTGATCTTGGAAATTAAGGTTGGCTTCCCTTTCTAACGCCTCGCATTGGCCTCGAACATGGTATGGTCACTTTCCGAGTCAAGCTCCCTATCCTCTGTGAATATAAATGAATTAACCCTAGCTTGACACATTTCTTAAGGTAATTTATTTAAACTTACAAGTTATCGCTGTAAAACTCTACGTTATATTAGGATACTCACTTTGTATGGTTTGGTTGTAATTGTTTTTTTTATTTTAGTTTACAAGTTACCAATATATTACTTACTTGCAGCAGTCTAGTGTAAGTGTAAGGAGCACATGTTGTTAGGCTGAGAAAGGTGAGGCTTATGAGTATACTTGTCTTGGCAAGAATGTATCCAAATTAAAAAAATAAAAATCTTTTTTGAAACCTTGATAGTTAGTTGCCCTTTAGAACTCCCAACAATGCTGGTAAGAAGCAGATTTTTCCTTTTGTTTTTTCAGATTATCAGAAACTGGTTAACTTATTACAAAATATCTCCTTTGTGTGTGTGTGTTTGTTTGTGTGTCTGCTCAGATTAACAAAAATTGTTTAGTTCATTGCAGTTTTTTTTTTCACCCTACTTGCTTCGTTGGGGTATGGTGTCATGTTGCAAAAATATATATACTCTTTTATTGATGTTCTGGTTTTATGTCACAGACTCCCATTACTATTAAGGGCTAGGATATTGCCTTCTCTCGAAAGACTTTGGTTTTGGTAAGTTTTACCATTACCCAGAGTGAATGCCCTTTCTAACCTCAGACTTGTGGCAGGTCTCGATTCGACGACCTAACGAATCATATTCACGCACGCTACCAACCTTGCCATGTGGCCACATATACTCTCTTATTATTAGATGGAAATTCCACGTAATTCCTCGAGATAGATTAGAATAGTACTGAAGGGAGAAAATTTTCCTTTGATGTTAGGATTGCTGTTTGCATCATAAAATCTTTTGGCTTCTCCTGTTAGGGGTCGCTACTGTGGAGCAATCTCTCCACATTGCCATATCCCCTGAAATTACCTCCTGCTTGCCTCACTCTCATGTCCTCCCTCACCATATCCATAAACCTCCTCTATGGCCTTCCTCTCCCTCTTCTGCCTGGTAGCTCCATCCTTAGCATCCTTCTCAAAACATACCCCTTATCCATCCTCACCACATCCATAGACCTCCGCTGTCGTCGTCTGCCTCTCCTTGTTCTGCGTGGCAGCTCGATCCTTAGCATCCTTTTCCAAACATGCACTTTATCGCTCCTCACCACATGCCCAAACCGTCTCAGTGTCACCTCTCTCACCTTGTCCTTCATATTTTACAGTACATGCTCTCATTTGATATAAGGCTTTCATTTTTCCCGTCACAGTGTCATGAGCCATGGGCACAAACAACCAAGATGTCGCATGTTACCTCGTCACAAAACATTCAGCTTGGAAGGGGAAGTAAGTTTTTATTAATAGTATCACTTCCATTACTCTGTTAGAGTTCTCTTAATTCTATTTATTCAGATTTACAGTAATAAAATCTTTATGACACTTTAATTTTTATTTTTATCTTAAATGTCTCTCTCTCTTCCAAAATTGCATTTCTTGAGCAAATTTATTAGAATTGTCGTTCTTTGAAACAGTTGATTATCCTTTCATCATTAAACTGGATGCGTGTATTTCACAAATATGTTGTGTACAGTTTGCAGTATACTTTGTACAGTATATAGTTTACTGTATGCAGTATACTCTTATATAGCATACTCTTTGCTTGTACAGTATTGTATAAATACACCTACCCTGATTAGTGTTTACAGTATCCCTCAGAATTTGTCACTAATTTTGATTTTCTATTCCCTTTATTTTAGTTTTTTGTATAGTATTGGAATATCATCTAAAATCAGCAAAGTTTTAGTTTGTTTTTCGTTTTGTTTTAATCAAAATATCATTGCTCTATCTGTTCTTGAAGACTATTCAAATATAAAGATTATCCCTAACACTTTATTTTATAGAAAACTGATTAAATCTACCTCTTATGAGAGGTCTTTGTATATCTGTCCTTATTTCAGTTTATTTATCAATGCTCTGAATAGATATAAGGACTCATCTCTAAATTTTTAGAAGAGAGATGTAAACCCAAAGTCTCAATAAGATAGGTTTATTGATAAATAATCAATATACTTATATCAGTTTGTTAATTGAGCTAACAAGGATTAGATAATTACCTGACTTATCATACAAAATAAAATTTATAATTGATTTTAATAGGGTTGCAGTTAAAGTTCTAATCGCAAATAGAACTTCGGTAACAATAGTGTTAAATTTATATATTAATTTTGATCCAATGGTTTCTTTTGCAGATACAAACGAATATTCAGCGTTGGGAATGCTGGAATCACAACTTACAACCCTAATAGCATGGAAGTGACGAACCAGTGGTATTATCATGATTTCATCAACATTACTCCAGCCCTGAAAGGTGTTGGGCAGGTAAGTACAGTTGTTGAGCTGGTAAATACAGGTGTTGGGCAGGTAAATACAGCGCAGACACTCCCCTACTTACGAACAATCGAGTTAAGAACATTTGCAAAAATGAACAAAAACCTACCCGTTATCTACCCCATGTGTTAATGTTTGTATTATTTTACTGTAGTGTATTATTACTTTATTAAAATTTATTAATGCTGTATGCTGCATGTACTGTACAGTACTGCGTATATATGTACTGTACAGTACTTTTATTTTTTACATTAACACAATTTACGAACAATTCTGCTTATGAATGGACTCCTGGAACCTAACTCATTCATACGTAGGGGGAGTGTAAGTACAAACTTCAGAGTATTTTCTTTATGTGCAGGTTCCCAATGAGTACATCATAACTATGAAAAAGGGCAAGAAAGTAGACCATATGAGATTCTCCTCAGAACATCGGACGGACATTTTGTCTGAAGCTCTCCAATACAGACATAGCTTTGCGGAGTCCGTGGTTGACAACTTGGTAAGGAATGAACTGGAATTAATTTTTGTCACAATATATTTATTCATCTTTGAAATATTACCACCCATTATCAGAAGCTGCTCTGATGGGGACTATGTTAGTGTAGTGGCTAAAATGCTTGACTCGGGAGGTGACAGACCCGAGATTGAGCCCACTGCAGGGTGTTAGGTAGGGCATCCAGCCTTAATTTCCCAAATCCAACTACTGTAGTCTGTTAATTAGTGCATGTAACTTGGAGAGGTTCATAAGAAACAATATTTAATGCTCTTGGTACATAAGATTGATAGAGAATTAGAAAAAAAAAAATATTGAGCAAAGCATTTAAAACTTTCTTTGAGCAGTACATTATTAACTTGATTCCCTCCACAGCGAGCAAATGCACAGAAGGTTCACTGGACAGAAGCGCAGCAACCGGTGATTTTAGAAGTTACGCCTTGTTCTGTTGACCAGATTGATGCAACCACAGGGTCTCCATTAGCCTCCTACATGTTTAAAGATATTGAAGCCTTAGTTCCTATTTCAGACCTCCCAGGCGGTATTTGTATTCAGGTTTGTTTACATATTATTCGCATTATTTGGGTGTAAGATATGTGCACACAATAGGCCTCTTGTTTCCCTTAGGTTACATATCTAGAAAGCTGATTGGTTACTATGGATTTTTATCTCTGAGTGAGAATTACAGTTATTTGAGACACATACAATTCACAGGTGCTGTCACCAGTTTCATAAATATTGTTCTCTAATGATAAAGTGCTTTGATCTTTTCAGAGTGGAGGTTTTGGAAGGCTGCACGTGTTTTCCACAGACCGACGAGATGAGATTCTGAAGAAGGTTGAGGACAATGCTAAAAAATATATAGGAATTTCAATATCAGCCAAGAAAGTGTGCATCACTTTACAAATGGCCTTAGACACCAGAGTAGGAAAATATAGGTATGTATGGTTTTGGATATTGCTATTACAAGACAGAGATGTCCAGAAGTACAAGTTCTCTGATATTGCTTTTAATGTATATGAATAAAAAGTATTGTTTTTGTTGATAAACATATGGTTACAATATTTTAGTGAAAGACTGTTTCAGATTGAAAATGAGATGCAGTTTGACTTTTTGTATATTGAAGAAATGAATATTTACTGTACAGTTTTCCTGCATCTTATGGGATTTCCATTAATGTGATTTAACATATGCAGTTTGGATTATATGAATAAGAAATAAAAATAAAAATAATTTTTCCCTAAATGAATTCAATATAGCAACAAATGCGCTATGTTTGCATATATTTAAATGGTATTAGAAGGTTGGGAATACATCATTTGCAAAGTACTGACACTTTACGTAAGGATTTTGAATGCGTGTAAATTTTGACTATGCAGGAGGATGGAACTAAATGTCCATGTAAGATGAGGGACAATTGTACATTTACTGTCACAAGAAGAGATGTCTTTACCCAGGTCAAAAGAACAGTATTATCTTA
>JAXCGZ010009471.1:0-167500 GCA_037179515.1 Halocaridina rubra | reverse complement strand
GGTTAATAAGAGCACTGTTTCGTGCTTTTATTTTAAGCGTTACCACAGTATTCCCTACTCATTTTTTATAGCTCGTTAAAATTACTCTTTTGTTATTTCCTAAGTTTCAAGGAAAAGAGTATTTGTGGAAGAGGGAAAATTTGCATTGACTTTTATATCTCGCTAAAAGCTCTTTTTCCCGTGCCTTCAGTTTCAGGGAAAAAGTTGGCGTGAAAGTCATAAAAGCTTTACAGAGAAATGACGATGGTATAAATCATGCTGCGCTTGACATGCTGTGTGCTCTCATGCAGCCCATGCACGATTACCCAGACCTTAAACAGGAACAGTTAAATAAAGCGTCCCTCCTTGCTTCAGCGAAATTCCAAGAGAAACTGATGGAAAATTGGGTTAGCCATGTTGTAAGTATTCAGTTTTCAGTATAAAGTCATGTTTGGCTGAAATCAAATTTATGTATTTGATGTATAACCTGAGTTAGACTACAAGAGTGCTGAGATATATTGGGCATACAATAAGAATCGTTAATGATCAACTAGCAGAGAGAATATGAAGAGAAGAATTTAGTGAAGAAATGCTGCAAGGAGAATCTAGAGTGAGATAAATGGATAGAGTGAAAAGATCAGGATTTATGTCGTATATCAGTGGAGCAGGGAAGAGAGAGAGTACAAGAGATAAGAATGAGTGGAGTGATTTTCGTGCACCTGCTCAATGCTGTAAAATGGGGCGGGTGTTTGGGAAGGGTTGCAACAATGTGAAGCAGTGGTGGCTAACTAGATATGGCAGAGAGGGGTAAAATAGGATGAATATGCTCCGGGTGAAAGGGTGTATGCTTTGACTTGGCCACCCTTTACAAAGAAGATTACGACCAATGTATATGTTTGCATTTATTATTTGACACCATATTTTAGCACATAAAACTTTTATTGTCTATTGTAATAATTGAATAAGTTCTATAGAATTTCAAGCGATTTATGTCATGCTATACGAAGAGTCTAATGCAATATTATATCTTTATTTTTTTAATACAGACACATGGAACGGGTGCCCTTGTGGTCTTAGCCATGTTGGATTTTCTTACGTTTGCCCTGTGTGCGCCTTACAGCGAGACTACCGATGGGTCACACTTTGACCGTCTTTTAGAGATTGTGGCAGAAAATGGCAGATCTCTCTACAGGCTATTTCAGCATCCCTCTCTTGCCATTGTCAAGGTAATCTCTCTGTAGGCTAATTTAGTATCCCACATTTGCCATTGTCAAGGTAATCTCTCAATAGGCTGTTTCAGCATCCCTCTCTTGCCATTGTCAAGGTTATATCTCATTAGACTTTTTAAGCACCCTTCTCTTGTCATTGTCAAGGTAATCTCTCATTAGGCTTTTTCAGCATCTCTCTCTTGCCTTTGTCAAGGTAAGAGACGTACATATGTTGTCACTGGAGATAATGGACCCTGATTAACAGCTGTTGTTACTAGTCACAAATTGTCATTTCTTTAGTTTGTAATGAACTGTGTCTTATCATTTCCCTTTTGTCTTTTTGATTTGGAGTTGTTTTGCAGATTGCAGCAAAGAAAATTTAGATTTTATTATAGAAATGTGTTTAGGGTTTTAACTCAGTTTGTTTCCTTTATTCTTTGAATTTTAACTTTGTAGTTCAGAAGTTTTAATGGCTTGACTGATAATCACACAAAATTGATATTTCCATATTTATGCTGTTTTTATTATTGTTGAATGATACTAGAGTCCTGGGTTTCTAGACTTCAGCAATGACATCAGTTTTGTCTTTTTAATCATGCACTACATTAATAACTTTGACAAGAGCGAACATATAAACTTAGAGATGGAACCTAAGTTGTATTATTTTGTTTTCTTGTTTTATTCATTTAGTTGTGGCTCTCCTACTTATACTTGTATGAGAAGGCAATATGTATAGTATTAAAATTGAAAAACGTCTGCCTCACTGCAGAAAACCCTTGCTCACTTACCCTCTGAATAACCCAATTAGGTTGGTAGGGGTTAATTTTAACAGCCTTTTATCCCAAGGAGCGAAGGGGAGCAGATAAGGTATATTAGCTTCTGGTGAATGTGAGTGCTTTGACTCAACCACCCACAAAGGGGGTTTCAGACGTGGACAGAATATAATTAAGATTCAATATTTTTTTCAGGGTGCTGGCCTTGTGATGAAAGCCGTTATCGAGGAAGGCGAGGGGGATATACCTGAAAGGATGCAACTTCTAGCCCTGACAGAAGGAGCCCTTCCGCGACATTTATTCACTGCCCTCTACACGCAAACGTCTGATGGTAGATTGCTAACCCATCGCCAGCTCTCTCGTCATCTTGTGTCCCTCTGGACGGCTGAAAATCTAGCCGCAATGGACCTTCTTACAAGGACAGTGGTAGGGGGCAGATATTGATTAGTACTTACATGTGCACTAGCATAAAGTGTTAAGACATTTTGCAGGATATATTATATTTTATTTTCTGCTGCATATCCCATTCTGTATATTTATAGAGTATTTTTCAGGATTCTGTATATATTTTCTGCTGCATATCCATATATGCATAGAGCATTATTACAGCATATATCTGTTTTCTTCTGCATCTCCCATATATGCATTGAGTACAGTTACAATGCTATTACTGAACAGAATGAAGAAAGTGCTATCATAAAGCCATTGGCCCTATATGAAATAGAAAAAATTGCAGTCTAAATATCTTAGTCATTGACTTGATATGAAATGGAAAAGCTTGCCATCTAAATAAGAATTGTATTGAAGAATGTATCCTATTGACTGTTCTCTGTAAGTGGAGTTTTACCTATTGTTTTCTCACTTTCTTTCGAAGTGGTGCATAGATTTTTGCTTTGTAATAGATAATTATTTTGAATAATAACAGTCGGTAGAGTGATTGACTCGGAAAGTGATGGACTCACTTTCTAGACCATGGCAGGGCGATAGGAAGGGCATCCAACCTTAATTCCACAGCTTCACTCTGTCTGTGTCCATCCCTAAATGGGGATTAATAGTGGCACACAAAAAGAATATTACACTGTATCCTCACGTGACTACATTATTTTTCTCTGTTTTTTTACACTCACAGCCACTAGGTCTTCTCATATTACTAGAGAGCAAAGAAACCGTTCCGCTTGACGACATAGACCGTTTGAACTTGCGGGACAACTTGAAAATGGCCGAGGAAAATGAAGAACGCAACAGAAAGAACCAGGTGTTGGAAACGTTAGACAGGGCGTATAAAACAACGGCGAGAAAGGTTGAGAGTCTTGTTGAAAAGCACATGGATGTAAGTAGATGATTTTTTTATTTTTGTTTGTTTTAAAATGTAAATATTGTATTGATGCCTTGAGCTTTGTGTCTCACACTATAACGCACACTTGATGAGATTATATATGATTCACTATTCTGCACACTTGATATTATTTATGATTCACTATACTGCACACTTTAGAAGGTTATTTATGATTCTGTTTATGTATCATTACTGATTTTTACATTCTTGGTAATTGCTAAGTTTAATCCCAGGTGGAGGGAGGGAAAAAAATTCCATATCCTTGCTTGTTGTAAGGAGAAACCTTAAGGGATAAGGGGGTGAAAGGGTGACAATCCCATCCTCCCTGAACAATTTTTTTCCACTGAACTTTTTTTTTTTTTTTTAGTACATGTCTATATACAAAAGTGATAATCCCCTTTATAGTGAGAGTGGTCTCGTCAAAGCAAAAAACTGGACTCTTTGTGGGAAGAAAATACTAACGAGGAGATTTCAAATCTCCTCGCTCTACCCAATTTAGTCAACTTTTACAACATGCAGGGGAATATGGAGGAGGTATTCTTCCCCCTATCAGGGGTTGATATAGCAAATGTAGGGGCCTTGGATAAAGAACTTTAGAGAATTAATTATATCTAAAAATAGTGCACTCCATAGTCAAATTTATATCCTGGAAAATTATACAAAATATAATTTTGATTGTAATTGTTAATATTTTTGTTTTATGTTTTGTTTCTGTACATGTAAGTGATCTTTATTGTTTTGCATGCCAACTGCCGTATAGCATTCGATGTTTTTACATTTTCTGTTTGCCCATGTATATAGTTGCCTGGTCTTAAGATCTTTAAATGTTTTTGTATAAGTTTCTTTTTTCCTTTTCTTAATTAATTTTGATTGTACAGAAAATAGAAGCTGTGGAAAGACATTTACATACGGGAGCAAAGCATGTGGAGGCGTACTACGAAGCGTATTTGGAAAAACACATTGATGTAAGTATTACATTCGTAGCTTTTCCTAATGTGTAGAGTGTACTTAACATTAGAACAGTTTCATTGTGAATATTTTTTTCTTTTCTTTCTCTTCAAATGACAGTAGTTTCCTGATAGAGTGTAAATTGCCATTTAAAATAAAACTTTTATTTGACTCCAACAACACAGCAAACATGAAGGATATAAAAATAATAGTATTTTGTACTTGACAGCTAAGTTTTCTATGAAACTAGATGTGTCCTATATAATAGCAGTAGATGTAACTTTTTTATCCTACTCCGTTCCCAGTCTGCTGTTTTGCAACAGAAACACTATTTCATACACCTTCAGTGGCTGTTATACTCTTTATAAGGAAGGTGGCTGAGTCAAAGCACACATCCAGCAGAATTTAATATACTTCGATCACTCTCCCTTAACTGCTTGAGTCAAGAAAACTATTTCACAAACGAAAAGTCCCAGCTCCCTCTTGTTTCTTTTCCCTTTATATAGCTATTGTAAATGAACATTCTATTATTGCTATACATACTCAATGCCTAAAAGTTTGAGAACAATGCAGTAACATAAGAACAAAATACACTTTTATGAAAATATCATTATTACAAATATTCTGAATACTCACAGGAAATGTAAACACTTGGTGCTAATAAGATTTATACTAGAATGTCTCCTCCGCATCACCCTGCATGTCGTAAAATTCCACAATATGGGATGGAGTAAGGGGATTGGGAATCTCCTCCTTTGTATTTACCTCCCACAAAAAGTCAAATTTTCTTTTATTTATAAGGTATTATGGCTCTCCTATATGGAACAAGCCATGGGCAAGTGTACGCTCTTTTACCTGGCATGTTTTCTGTCGGTATTCTAAATAATGATATATGGTCTCTGTCTTTTCTTAGTCTTGGGAATTAGCATTTAATGGTTTTAATAAACTCTTTACATAGATATATTTCTAATTTTGTTACTCTCTTTTTCTATCTTGTGTATTTTATTTTCCATTGCTCTTCAAGGATTGGGTGAGTGTTTTCAACAAAATTTTAGTTATGTATTCGCAGTTTTAAAATACTGTATTGAGTATTTTGTTATGTAGTGCTTATTATTGGGGTCATTAGAATTATCTCTGATGTAGAATAGCATGTAGGTAAGTAGTTTTTCCTTTATTTTACAGAATGTTCATTATAGTATTTGCTTGTTAATGAAAATTTCTGAAATATTATATACTGTATATGTAAACTTTTTTACACATTTTTACAATATATAGTACATATGTAAATTATAAATTTGTCAAACACACATTTACAGAGCACATTGGAAAATTATGTCAGTTATTGTAAATAATCTCCTAAAGCACTGAAAAATTTAGAAGTTATACAGAATTATTACTAAAGCTGGCTAAAACTTGCAGTATTGATTTTGTGGCATCATGGTGGTAGAAAAATATGAGCGCGTTTAAGTACTTCTATTTTCACTTATTCTTTCTGAGGTTAGAAAGTGCATTCACTCAGAGCTACGTTTACCTTGCCAATACCAAAGTCCTTCGCAAGAAGTCACCGTCTTAACCTTTAGTAGAAAGAGGGAGTCTTTGATGTAAAGCCAATCATTTTCTTGAGTATTGCATGTAAGAAGAGATATATTAGCAATTTGTGTTAGACTCCCTACAATACACTTATAAGGTAAAATATCAATATTCAATATTTATTTCTGTTTTCTAAAATTTTTATATTGTATCTTGGAGGTATTATGGCGGTCACACCTGCATAAAGCATTGGAGGCATCATAGCTTCATGAGCAATGAATGGTGATGCACTGATGGCTTCAATTTTGGCACAGTTGTGGCTTTCCAGTCAGCTTCGCCAATACGTGTTGTCGTGTTACATGTACAATCTTTCCATCAATACTAGAATAATTTTTTCATTTTAGTTGATAAAGTAATAATCTTTTAATTTCATCAGATATACTATAATTGCATTGTTATGCATTCCACTCTGAATGAAGATTAGAAAATGTCTTTTTTTTATATATAAATGGTGTAAATTTTTTTGTTCTTTATGGTTTTAATTTGGTTTGGCTTTTGTATTTGTTGCTCTAATATTTTTACGCAATCTGCACTCTGCTTTGGATGGTAGTGTAGATGTTTAATCATATGAATGTAGTTTTGAAGTGCCTCTAGAGGTTATTTATGGAATATGAAGATATGATTTTTTATACAATAATTGTGGTTTGATTTTTCTATGATCTGTCAGTAATATTTAATTGTTCTTCATATGCTTCATTTTCACTTGACTGTAAATATACTCCCATTCCAGTTCGCTCTGCAACACTGGCGTTCTCGGATGAAGAAGGAAAAATCTGCTGAGGAGAAGTTCCGGGAGAGGCCGCTCGTATTGCGTAAGAGACGAGAGAAGTTAAAAACGACAGCGAACTGGCCCCTCTTCTACTATAACTTTAACAGAGATCATTCTCTTCCTAATCTAATATGGAATTACAAGGTAATTCCATAATTTCACCTGACTGTTTGCAATTATACTCAACCCTTGATTTAATGGACTACTAGGGAGGGGGAACCTTAGTCTGTTAAATCTTGGGTTGAGTGTATTGCAACAATATTATTTTTTTTTCATGAGATGTGTCTCCTGAAGCCATCAGAGTGTCTACTACTAATACATGTGCATTAATATGATAGGGCCCAGCACACCCCTATCATTCTATGTTTGTCTGTCAGCTTCTCATCTAGAAAAAAATTTCGAGAAGGAGGAATCTTTTAGCTGCTTTCAGCCCACTCACGTGGAATATACACAGAAAACTCTTCTACTTCTCTTCCTCCTCCTCCTTTTTCTGATTCTGCTCTTACTCTTCTTCTTTTTCTTCTTCTTCTTCTTCTTCTTATATGGTGAATAGTATGTCTTCCAGCACCAGAAATATCTCTCATGGTTGTCTTTGCTCTTCCTGTGATTTTTGATGACAGTCTTTCCCATCTCTAGAAACAAACTGAATGTGTAAATATGAGCAAATGTATGTTTGTAGAAAGGTGAAGGGAATAGGTTTTTACCTTTAGCTTTCTTCCTCTGATTGATACAATAGAGATTACTACAAGAACTGGTGTCATTTGCAAAGTATTGAAAGCGAATATGGTTAAAAGTTCCTTTTCTATTTGAATGAATCATTGTCACTCAACAGGGAACATTACATTCTCCCAGCAGGAGAAGATTGCATGACTTAAAAGATATTTAATGTTCGCATTATGATGTACCTCAAGTTTTGTGTTACAGTTATGGCTATCCTTCTGGCTCAAATGGATTTCTTGTTTGATAGAAAAAACCTTTATGAAATATTATGGCTCATTATTCAGATATGCATTTGATGTTACATCACTTAGTCTGTTATTTAAGATTTCAAAGGCTGTTCATTCATCTCTCTATGACTCAGCTTTCATCGTCTGGATTCAGAGGAGCTGTAATAGTGATCAGTGATTTATTTTGTACTTTCATATTTAGAAATATATAATGTAATTTCATATTCTAAAATCGGTATGTTGATAGTACCTTATCATCCTTACCACTGCCAGTGATTGTTCTATGGCTTAATAATAATAAATGTTCAAGGAGAGAGAGAGAGATATATATATATATATATATATATATATATATATATATATATATATATATATATATATATATATATATATATATATATATATATATATATATATATATATATATATATATATATATATATATATATATATATATATATATATAATTGATATTGTTCATTAACTACAGACTAGAGAAGAGCTTCGTGTTGCATTGGAGTCAGAAATGAGAGCATTCAATGAAGACAGGGATGTGAGGTCATCCGTTGTTATAGCATGGAATCATCACGAGTTTGAGGTGAGCTCTTTTGTTATATTCTTCTCTTTCCTGATATGTGAATTTTGATGTTTATGTTTCAAAGGACTTTTGCCCCATTGCAGGAAGAGAATACAGAACTTGCCCCTTTAACCTGTGGATGACCCTGGTTGGGTTCTTTTGGGGAAAATTGTGAGATCTTTTTATCCCCAAGAAGCTAAGAGCAGTGATCGAGGTACACTAGCATCTGGTAAATGTGTGTGCATTACCTCTACCACCCCCTCACAAGGGGAATTACGGCCATTGTATATAGACGTTTGTTAGGGCGTATTTAGAGCAAGAAGCCCGGGTACTTTTTCTGTATATGGATGCATGGTGGAAAAGCTAAAACATTCGTTAGGTAAGATAACTTCCCCCTTTCAGATATATAGTGAAAGTCTTAAGAATCATTTAAAACGGACAGGAGAGTGAAGGGCTGGTTATACTATCCTCCCTGGATATTGAAGGGGATGATGATGGGAAGGATATGATGAAGCTTCTTGGCTCCCCTTTTTTGCTTAATTGTGACCACTGAGGGATAGGGCTTTGTGTTGAAAATAAATATTACTGGGGTATTGTTGTTGTTCCCTAAGCTACATGGCCAAACAGCCTCGAGTGGTTAAGGAAAACCACTTCCAATCCTGGGCTTCCTACTGAGCTCTCAGGGAGTGTATGTAGTGTTGATGGCGTATGTGGCTTAATTTTGTTTCCTTATCAGTAAAACTAACAGCAATGATTCAATTTTCCTCAGGTGTCTTACCCATCCTTGAGAGATGAGATTAAAATTGGTGATTACTATCTCAGGATACTATTGGAGCAGGAGAATAATACAGCACCAGAGGATTCACCTATTAGAAAATCGTAAGTTATTTTTAATATTTCTAGCTTTTGAACAACAGAGAGAAGATGCTTAATATTGTCTTGAATTAAGTTTGATGTTATTCTTGCTCAGGAAGAGAGTGCTTGTATCATATCCACAAATTATGTATAAATTTATCCCTTATGAAAATCAATGAAAAAGAGTAATTCCAGCAATTTCCACCATTGTAATGTACATATAAGGAAAAAGAAATCATAGAGGTATAAGTCTCATAGCAAGAAAAGATGTAAGGTAATAGGGACTTGAAGATTTGCTATTTCCTTTTCCCTAGGTACGAATTCTTCAATGACCTCTATCACAGATTTCTGTTAACGCCGAAAGTTGCCATGAAATGTTTGTGTTTGCAAGCCATGGCGCTTGTCTATGGCTTACACCACAAAGACATCGGACAGTTTAATGACACCCGTTACATCATCACCATGTTGTCACGTACCTGCGACAGGTCAGAGAGGGACCGGCTTCTCCTCTTCTTGAACAAGGTCAGGTTGTTTTGGGAATTATTGTAAAAGATGATTTTTGAAGATACTTATTCAAATACTGTAAATGGATTTTATACTTATTATTAAGGCACATTTTCTCATTTTTTATTTGTTAGCAATTATTATTGGTATACTGTATTGTAGAACAAAGTCATTGTTTGGTGTTAATAAAACCAGCTATTTAGTGCATATTTTGCGTGGCCATTTGTAGTGCTCATCAAAAAGTATCAATACTTTTACAGTTAATTCTGGAAAAGGCTAATGTTCGAGAAATTGTGGAGGCGGGAGGAGTCCGCATTTTGGCCGATTTGCTGACGCTCGCTCATTTGCATGTGAGTCGTGCAGTAATGCCAACCCAGACAAATGTGATTGAGGCTTCGCCCGACATGGCAAGAGACTCTGAAAAAGAGTGGTATTATCAGGTAAAGCAATTCATTAAATGTCATCTGGTAAATTTTTAGAAGTGGGGAGTATTCTTTTATAACAATAAAACTGTATTTCTCCGATAGTTTTCTTTGTGAAATAAATGATTCTAAACTCCATTTCTGGCGCAAAACACTCAATGTAGACTTCCATGCCGTTCCTTACCCCTAATAATCTTAGGGGGAAGTCTTGGGCATCAGAGTTTTGGGTGGGGGAAAAACAAAAGCAAGTGATATGCAGCAGAAATGAAGCACAAAAACCTTTATTCCAAAAAGAAAAGTGTCGAAAAAATACATTTCTGGTGCATCCTAACCTAACCTAACCTAAGGGAACGCGTCCTCCCTAAACGGGGGCTTTGTCCTTAGACCTCCTTAGGGTTATTTTTTCCCTAGCCAGGGGACTATGCCCTCCAGACCTCCCTTAGGGATACATATGGACTTTAATAGCCGTGAATTTCGTTTCAGTCTAGACATTTAGACTATATTTTATCACTAAATATTGAGTAATTGATTATAAATTAGTGTTTTTTTCACCCACCAAGTCGGTTGTCCACAACTGTGCCAGTTCTTCAGTGTTAACAAATATCTAAAGCAGTAGGAATTGCCAGGTCTCTCGATCCCCTATCCCTTTTAAATGGTATAGTCGACATTTTGGTAACATGAATGTGGAGTCCTTTCTTCCCTACAGAAGATAGCCCTTTTAGCTGCCTCATATGTCATGCAATGAATAAGAGTGCAGACTTCTGCCTCCCTCACCACTACTGATATACTTTTAAACGTCATTTATGATATGTATGGATTACGTAGGTTGCATTCTTTCTCTTCTTATGTGGCCAGGTGGTATCGGGCGAGACTTTTGATTCGTCAGGTTGTCAGTTCGAGACCTGCCACAGTGTGAAGCTAGAAAGGGCATCACTCAGGGTAATGGACACACTGCCATATCCAAAGTCCTTCGAAAGAAGGCACCATCCTAAGTCCTTAATAGAAAAAGGAGTCTGTGCCGTAAAACCCGATCTTCGTTCATTCTCATCCTCCACATGGGTGGCATCACTAATAATTAAGTAAAAAATATTAAGTATTAATTTATGATTCCCAGGCTCTCTTTTAAGTTAATGTGTACATTATTAATCGTAGTATTTATCCTTTTACGTAGCCCTCATAGTCTCTCATGGAACTTTGATAAACTCATGCCTGTTTCTATTTTCTCTATCAGGGTGCAAATAAAGAGAGAGCTGGTCCCTTCAGTTTTAAGGACTTGAAGGAATTTTGGTCCAACAACTCACTCACCTTGAAAACCCTCTGCTGGGCTCAGGGCATGGATGGATGGCATCCGCTAAGTAACATTCCACAGTTGAAATGGTCCATGGCTGCTACTGTAAGTGAAAAAAAGGTTGTGGTTTTTTCTTTAGATGATTTTCATATCTAGCTGTTTGTCTATTGCTTCTATGGCTCTTTCTTTTCAGAGATTCCCCTATTAGGAAATGGTCGCAATTAAAATTTTAGCTGTCCCTAGCTGAAAATATTTTTGTTATTCAGGCCTTTCATTTGACCTTGGATTAACTCTTGTGCAGAATCTTGAACTCTCTCTGTCTTACAGGTTCACCATTTATATCTCTCACACCAAAATCTACTATTAATGGAGAGGTCATGTGTGTGTATGTGTGGGTGGGTGGGGTTCAGTAGAACAAAGTGTTTCCAAATATTAAGTAGGTGGATATGAGATTAAAATGAGATAGGGATGGGAGGCATGGATGTTTGTAAGTGTGCATTGGTCCTGGCAGTGAGGGCTATGAGAAAAAAGAAGAATTTTGGAGCGATTAGCAAGTTTGTTGTGAGGTTTGATATGAACGTGAATGTAGTATTTATGGTGATCTGCATGCTAGAGTAGGAGATCAGCCAAGAGATGGTATAATTTGTAAGAATGGTGCTCCTGGAAGGAAGGAGCATGGAAAGAAAATGATAAGAGATATGAATTGAAAGAGAGTGAGTGATTGCTAATTTTGTGTTTGTAAAGAAAGTGTACGTAAAGCAGATTAAATGGTGGTAGAGTAGTTTATCAGCATTAATATATTAATAATGGTGATCAAGTGGATGTGTAGATTAGTTTGGAAGTGAATGTGTTGAGAAGAGAGAGTTATGGGATATCTGACCATTATATGGTGGAAGGAAGATTGAGAGTACTGTACATGAAATATGGAGGGAGGAAGAGAAGTTCTGAAAATGAGCAAAATATATTAGAGAGAGGAAGGTTTGGTACGTAGTGAAAGGTGCTTGACCGGGAAGAAGAGCTTAGGAGTTTTAAAGAGGAAGATGTTAGGTGTGTGTTGCGGAAGTAGTGTGCGATACGAGAAATTGGGTGAGAGCCGTAAGATAGGTAGGTAGTGAATGATGGAATGAAGAGATAAGTGTGGCATTTGCAGAAGAGAATTTTTCATATGAACTGTGACGGCAAAGAGGAAATGAGAAGGCATAAGAGTAACATGGAGTGAAGATGAGCTTTTGAAGTACTTTAACAGTAGGATGGATGGGATGGGATAGGAGGGGAAAAAAGGGGAGGGAATTAAGGATATAAGGGAATTGAAGGGAAAAGCACGAAAATTAAATAAAGAAAGAGAGGGACAGACCCTCGTGCTAAGTTATGATCTGGAATTCAGATACTTTTTGGGATGGGAAAGAGGCAAATGCAAGATGGAGAAGATGTTTACCTGAAACTTTTGAGAGGTATAAAAAGGTTTTGGAAGGAAGTGAAAGTAGACAAGATTAGTAGGGAGAAGATAAGAGGTGCAGATGGGAAGTTACTAGTGAACGAGATGGTGGTTAGAGTTATATAGGCTGAGTATTGCGAGTTACTAAATATGGATGATGATTAATAGGCAATGCTATTGGCTGGCAGAGGGGGATGTTAGGAGAATGCCTATGATAAAAGAATGATAAGGTAATTATGAAAAAGGAGGAACAAGCGGGATTGAAAGTAATGAAAAGTCGTAAGGTATCAGCTTTAAATGGCTCTCAAGTAGAATGCTTGTTTAAAGGTAGAGTAGCAATAGTGGAATGGATGATGCAGTTGTTAAGTGTGTGTCTCAGCAAAGCAAAGGTCCCGATTTAATGAGAGAGTGCTTTTTAGCTCCTACTGTATAAGGGCAGGAAAATTGAATTTGAATATGGTTGCCTAAGAAGAGTTACTTTGTTGATTGTGATTATTGTGGGCAAGGTCTAATGGCAAGTGTTGATTGACAGAATTGGGAGAGGAGCAGAGAGTGATCAATGGTGAACAGTGTGGGTTCATTACAGAAAGAGGCTGAGTGGATCAAGCATATGTGGTAAGCCAGGTGTATGTGAAGTACTTTCTAATATGTGATCATAATTTTTAAGGCATTCTTAGACTTGAAAAACATGCAAGACAGGATTGAAATAGAAAATTGAACATGAGCTTATAAATATTATATGAAATAGAAGGAAGTCTGTTGGGAGTTGTCAAGTGTTTTGTTTGACTAGTAGAGTGTGTGTGTGTGTTGGAAATGCTGAGAGTGAGTGATGTTAGGTGAATGTAGGTTTGCACCAGGGTTGTGTGATACCACTATGGATGTTCAATGTGTCTGTGTATGAAGTTGTAAGGGAAGTAAATGCAAGAGTGCTTGGCAGAGTTTATGTATTAGTGGAGGGGAATGGAAGGTTATAGAAAGTGAATCACTTGTTATATGCAGGGGTCACAGTCTATTGGCAGATTTAGAGGACAGACTGAAGCATTTGGTATCTGAATTTTTAATGGTGTATTAGAGATAGAGATACAAATGATTGTTGGTAAAAGAGAAGTTGATGACAGGTTGAATGTGAGTATGGTGAGGTACTTGAGAAAGTGGTGAATTTCAGGTATCTGGTCCCAAGTTATAGTGCTTTGTGTGAGAGATGGAAAGTTCTAATGAATGTTGGTAGAAAGGAAGTTAATGGTGACAGTTTGAATGTAAGCTTAGTAAGGTACTTGAGAAATGGGAAAGTTTCAGGAATTTGGTCCCATGTCATGATTGGAGGTGTGTATGTGGAGGTGAATTACATATTGAATAAAGCGAATAAATGTCTACGTAAGATGTAAAGTGAGATGAGAAATATGCACTTAGGAATGAATGCAAAGGTAAGGTTGTTTGAAGAAATTATTTTGCGCATGGCATTGTATGAAGCAGAAACTTGGAATGTAAGAGAGAATGAAAGGAACAGATTGGATATAGTGGAGATTTCTTTGAGAATTTTGATAGGTGTGTTAGGAATGGAATTAGGGACCATTGTGTTGGTGAAACAGGGAACAAGCTTTGGAAGAAAGCTATGTGATAAGTTAGACCTGATAATGCTGAGGTGGTATGGGCTTATGGAATAAATGAATGAATGAGGAACAACGAACGGTGATAGCTTGGAAAGCTGAAGTAAGTGGAGTAAGGAAGAGAGGCAAAATGGAACAGATGAATGGATGAGATGCAAAATTCATGAAATACTTATGTACGTCAGTGGAGTGGAGTGAGATTGTATTTGAATGAAATGGCCTGAGGTAATTATTAGCTCCTCTCCAATGCAGCAGACTACAATGGGTGGGTGTAGGGAGGCTGCCTATTTTTTCACTGCTGATATAGATATGGATTTCTCATATACAGTATTTCATTTCTATCCTTATCAATCTTTGTTTCTTTCTACACTCCTTTAGTTTATGTTATGTTCTTGTCATAGCCTCGATTCCCAAGTGTTAAATTCCATACCCAGTTCTCAGTGTTTGCAATAGTTAGGATTACTAAACAGTGCTATAGTATTTTTTTTTTTTAATATTTTAACCCCCAGCTCAAATTACTTCTCTGCCTTGCAGGCCTCATCTAGATCTGTACCTTCACTGTGTAATATGAACTTTGGATCAAAATTTCTTTTACCTGCTACAAGTTCTTGATCCCTGCTCTTCCATTTTTTTATTATTGAGGAAAGAAAGGCATTCTGAATATCTCTTGGAGATATACAAATGGAAGAAAATGAGGAAAAGTGTCCCATCCTTGACTAGATATTTATTTACAACTTTTCATTCCTTCCATAGGAAGTAATTGCATTACACTCTTTTAACACTTCTCTGTGGTAATATATATTTGTAAATAAATAATAATTAAGAATTAAATGGTTTGTGCTTTTTTTAATTGTACTTTTTCTTTATTTATTCAGGGCCAAGCTGCCATGACTGAGAGCGACTTAGGAACGCTCATACTAAACATGCTCATTACCATGTGTAGATACTACCCCTCGAGAACGGACGACGGAGCCGTCATTCGTCCGCTTCCCAGGATCAAACGATTACTGTCTGATTCGTTGTCGCTGCCTCATATTGTACAGCTCCTGCTTACGTTTGATCCTGTACTCGTGGAGAAGGTAAGAAGGAAGTGCTCATTATTGTTTTATTATTATTATCATAAACCAAGCCACAAGTCCAGCTGAAAAAAGTCGAAGACTGTAAGCCAAAAGGCTCCAGGAGGGGAAGCAGCTTGGTGAGAAAAAGGAGAAAGAGAAGATTGGGAAAAAATAAGATTATATGAAATTGTACAACACAGTGTTTCAACATTGGCGTTATTTTCATTGTAATTTAAAAACTACATCAGAGTCTGCCTAATGTAAATTTATTTGTGACTGTTTGAAACTCCTTTTGCTTAGGCAATTTCATGAACTTGTTCAGAGGCCTCAACCACCCGAAGAGCATATGAAGCAGTTCTCTTTCCCTTTGCTATCAATGATATGCTGTAGTTTGTGCATATCTGTAATTCTTGCTCTTTTCTTTGCAGGTAGCGACACTCCTTGTGGAGATTATGCAGGACAATCCACATCTCTCGACATTATACACAACAGGAGTTTTCTTCTTCATACTGATGTACATGGGCTCCAATGTCCTTCCCGTTGGTCGATTCCTTCATCTTGCCCACATGCAGCAAGCCTTCAGAGCAGAAGAGGTTTGGGAAATGATCTTTTATTTAATACAGCTATTCATAACAAATGCCTCTTGAGAAGTTGACGAGGTATTTACTCTACATTTTTGTGCATTTTTAATATTCAGAAATTTTGTTTTGAAATCACGAGAATACACTATAGAAATGTAGAAAGGTGGAACAAAATGTTTTAGAGCAACTGTTTTTAAATATATCACTATAATGAATGACAAGTTGACAAAGAGCTGCCTCCATTTTCCTCCGCAATATTCAGCATTAAGTTCCAAAAACCCAGTATGGCACTGCTTGGATCCACTGTGAACTTCATATCCAGATATGTGGGCTGAATTATATGCAAGATACATGTTATAGACATTCGTCAGGTTGAGGTTTGCGACCTTCCTCAGTCTGAGTTTAGAGAGGACATTCACTCAGGGTAACAGGAACACTTTGTAGAAAAGGGAGTCCGTAACATATAACCTATCATCCGTTGTGCATATTGAAGAACTTTTTCATGGCAATTGCTTATTGTTCTCATTACCTTTATATCTCTGTCTACAGATTGTAGGAGGTGATATTATGCAGCAGAGCATACTGGGCCAGATTCTTCCTGAGGCCATGGTCTGCTATTTGGAGAACTACGGTGCAGACAAGTTTGCAGAAATATTTTTGGGTGAATTTGATACACCTGAGGTATGAACCTTTTAGGGCATTCCTGCCATATATCAGTCTCACGTATATGATGTATTAACTTAGGGTTTGGTCTTTATAGTATTCTATAATTGTATAATGTGAATGTTTATGGAGAGTTTTACATTTATATCAGTTACTCTATTTTAGTATAATTTTGTATTGAAGTTATGAGGTTACTTGTATTACCAAACTTGGATGTTGAATTTTTGGATACATTTGTTATCCGCAAAGCACTATTTCATAAATATTGTATTTTCATATTCTGCAAGGTACAAGCAAGCTAGTTTAGAATTTTAAAGTTTAAATTTTCTAATACAGGTCATCTGGAGCAGCGAGATGAGACGTCACATGATAGAGAAGTTGGCCTCACACTTAGCTGATTTCACCCCGAGGCTCATGAGCAACACTCGCGCTCTCTACCATTATTGTCCAATTCCCCACATTACGTATCCACAGCTAGATCATGAGCTATTCTGCGATATATACTACCTCAAGCATCTCTGTGACATGGATAGATTCCCCGATTGGCCCATAAAGGATCCGGTATGTGTTTGTTACATGAATAAACCATAGCAATTTCAATACTAGGTCATCATCAAATGTTTTGGCTTTTCCCATCAGGGGCGCCACAGTTGACCAGTCATCTCCATATCTCCCTATCCCCTGCATCCTTCTCTGACATACCACACACCATTATGTACTCCCTCACCACTTTTCATATTTAGACTACCCCTCCTCTTCCTGCTTGGCACCTTCCTCCTCCCCATTTTCTACCAACATTCCCCTTTTCCCTTCTCAACACATGACCAATTCATCTCCGTCTCGCCTCTCTCACCATGTCCCTAGACCATCTGTCTAATATACTCATTCTTTATCTTGTTCAAAATTTTATATCGTGCTTATAATAAAGATTGTCTGAATGAGGAAAATCAGCAGTAGATATATTCCATTACCATATTGTAATCGGATTTTCTTGATAAGGATTTAAGGGTCAGATTCTCCCAGTATATTAGTCAGAAAATAGAGATTGCAATTATTGAGACATGAGTTGAAGAATATATTATAAAAAGTTTAAAACAATGACTTATAACTTGGCTTGATTGCATGGAAATTACTTGACGAAGATTTATGACCTGATTGACTGAATGCATGAGTTTGGTTAAGAAACAAGGAAAAGTATAACAGTGAGATATAAATAGTTACTTCTTAGTTGGTTTAAACACATGGAAAGAATGGTGAATAAGAGATTAAAAGGATTATTGGGGTAGATTTACTGGAAGCTTGGATCAGAAAATTGAAATAGTGATGGGAAATGGGTGTTTGAGATGTATAGGATCTAAAAAGTATAACCGAGTAGAACAGTAACTTTTCATATGGTTAGAATAAATTACAAAACGGAAACTGATTGTTTGAAAGGATATATCAGGTTAATTTGTGAGATGTGTGATGTAGAGATAGGAGTGTGAGGGTTTGGTTTGGAAGGCCTGATAGCTAGGTGGTTTACAGATTTAAAAACTTTTGGTGAGTGTTAGGCAAAGTATTATTGATGGTGTATTTGTGAATTACAAGTCCTGGTAAGGTGACTGGGACTGTCCAGGGAACCCTGAGGCCTTATTTTGGAGGCAGCTGGAACAAGGAGAGAATAATTTTAATTCATCAAACATGTAAATATAATAAAGATAGCATATGAGTGAAAAGACAGATTTCATAAAGCAATAATTTGGAATATTTTGTTTTACCACCCTACTGATTTTTTTTCCAAAAAGCATCAAGAAGAAAATGTAATTAAAAAATATGTTAATTACTTTAGCTAAAGAAGAATTGAGAAAAGCTGCTTTTTTATTTATTTATTTTTGTTCCCCAAATAGGTAGCACTACTGAAGAGAGTCCTCACTGCCTGGCGCAACGAGGTGGAAAAACAACCGTCGTCAATGAGCGTTGATGATGCTTACACGGAACTCGGTTTGGAGCAGGATGCCAGACACGACGATGCTAAGATTCGTAAAGCTTACTTCAGATTAGCTCAGAAATATCATCCCGACAAGAACCCTGAGGGAAGGGTAAGTACATTAAGTATTTGATGACGAGTTTGTATGTACTCTAGGTAGGTACGAATATTTAGTGATGAGGTCCTCTCTATATGCCTTGAAATGCTCCATCAGGGTTTGTTGAAAAATAGAACCAACTTCCCGCTTTTTATGTTCATATGTGTATTAGAACAGCAGTATTTATCAATACTGTGCTCAATTACTGATGTATATATTGCAGCCACTGTGGTTGTGTGGTAATGCTCAGTTTGAGGCTTTGTGGCCCACCACAGTCTGAGGTTAGAAAGGACATTCACTCAGGATAGCAGTCATATATGCCAAAACCAAAGTCCTTTACAAGAAGCCGCCATCATAGCCCTTAGTAGAATAGCGAGTCTGTGATGTAAAACGATAACATTTACTGATGTACATATTGGCTTGTTCATGAAAGATATACCTTTTTCAGATAGAAGTCTTGTGATTGTATAAGTCAATAAGGATTATCGTACGGAGGCTGTGGTTTTATACATGACACTATTATAATAACGACATGCTTATTCAAGCACTCAATTTATTATTGTTTCAGGACAAATTTGAAAAAGTGAACAAGGCCTATGAGTTCTTGTGTAGCCGTTCTGCTCATTCCATTGATGGACCTGACCCAAGAAACATTCTTCTAGTCATTAGAACTCAAAGTATTCTTTTTGCAAGGTACAAGGAAGGTAAGTTTCATAGCTATTTGATACATACATACATACATACATTTATACAAGCTTCATTCCCCCTTGTAAGGGGGGTGGCTGAGGCAAGAAATGCTCACCTCAACCACTCCTCTCAGCTCCTTGGGGATAAAGGGTTGCCACGTTTCCCCCCCTTCCACCCTGCTTGGGTCACCCACAAGGTAGGTATTCTACAATGAGGCCTGACAGCCACAGCTGGTTACCCCCACTGCTTCATCACATGTTTGATAATGTTTTTAAATATTGGACTTGAATAAAACTGTCCAAGTCAGCTTGATTTAAGTCTTCCTTCAGTTACAGGTCTTATTCTATGCCTACATCAACACCGAATATTCTTTGATATTTGATACACATCCCTTCGGATCTGACAAGTCACAACACCCTATTTCTGTGTCTCATAGCTTTAGGATTTAGAGCCTGATGAGGGCAATTTTCTTTGCCTGTCCTGGTGTCACTCATAAAAAAAGAATTAACTTTCTCCTTGATTTTGCAATAGGACATGATTTAACATGGATAGTAATGTAATTCTGTATGACAGTATGAATGGTAGAAAACGCTTTGGCAAGAAAGTTATAAGGTAACGAAGGAAATACATACTTAGAGACTTTCGAGTGGAATTTGGTCTTAAGTGGTAATGCTCGCGACTTTGGTTTGTCAAGTCGTGGGTTTGCGGCCTGCCACAGTTTGAGGTTAGGAAGGGCATTCCCTCAGGGTAATGATTGCACTTACCAAAACCGAAGTACTTTGCAAGAAGGCACTGTCCCTGCCCTTAGTAGAAATTGGAGTCCGTGACGTAAAACAGATCACAGAAGGAGCGGGCTTTGACAGGGTTAATATGTAGGTCATTTTCCTGAAGTTTATAATTTGATATCTTAATTTATTTGCCTGTTTGTATACTTACAGTCTTAACATCTTGAAACAAAAGTATTTCTAGTATTTTGATATACTCTATTTACTCGTAAAAGTATCATATTTTTTAAATGATTTTTAAATCTGAAATTATATGATTGACAGTTGCTTGAGTGTTTTTGGAAGAGTTGCTATTTGTGTTTGGTATGAGTCAAAAAATGGATGGAGAAGCCACATTTCTAAGTTATGAAGTGACAAGTGGATAAAGAATTATGTCTGCTATTAAATATTCACTGTATCCAAAAAACACATTGTAACTAAATCCATTTTGCTTGTTACCTGTAATGCGCTCGTAACATTCAGGCATCGTTGAATGTTAAAAGCTTGCATCTCAGCATTGCCATACTTTAAGCAAAGGCAGATTAGCCTCACCATTGGCATCTGCTGGATTTTGTGCAACTCACAACAATGAACTAAAAGTAAGACCGGAAGAGCTGTAAAACTGAAGAATATTGATAATATTCTATCAAGACATAACCTCATGAGTCAGTTAGTATTGTATGGTAAACACTGCAAATTAATGCGGATATTGATATTTGTATGTAGCATTTCTATATATGCAACACAGCTTTAGAAATGCCATCTACCAATATTTTTTCATCTTCCTTTTCATTAAGAAAAGCCCAAGATCAGTACAGTAAAAGAGCAAACTTGTAATATTTCTTGACGAGATGACCTCACGCAGCTGATAATGACATTCGGTAAATACTCTAGATTAGAAATTGATATTCACAACATGGAGCTTTTCTGACCACATTGTCATGGCAGCCCTTCGAGGTTGACAATGATTTTCTTTGCCCCATTACATTAGAACACTTTCTCCTTGATGCAGCAAAGCTATTTGTGCATGTGTTTTATTTAATGAGTACTTAATATTGCACTCCAAAAAGCAGACGATGCCACACAAGTCGTTCAGTTGATTCCGGTGACAAGGAAATCAAGATGATAGGAGCTCATGGGTCTGTTGCAGCCTATGAGTTTGGACTAATTCCATCTGCCTGGTCCACTGTTGAGGACTGAGGGTTTTATCATTCTTAGTGTAGACCTTCATGCTTGACCTTGCTGCCATTGGTGACCCTGATACACTAAGGCCTTGTAGGCTGAAAGATGAAATGGTACACTATAGCTGAGAATTACTATAAAAATGGATACTGTAGCCTAGTCAGAGAGAGTTGACAAGAGATATGAGTTTTTTTTTTTAAAGAGAGAGAGAGAGCACCAGCATGGGATTCAAATATATAGGAGATTGACTTTTAGTTGAGTGTATCTGGGTTAGTTATTTGGTGAATAATAGTTTGTGTATTAATGGTATGAACCCAAACCTTTTACCAACCATAAACACATGTGTTTTATTTTTACTTAAATATTGTATAATATTTATGATATATATGTATAATTGTATATATCTCTCTCTGTACCACTTCATAAGTAATCTTCACGTAGTTGATAAGTTTGTCTTGACTTTACGCTCTGCCTAACCTTCTGGGAATTGTTAGCATAGTATGAATAATCCTTAATTTGTTAATAAGTTTAACACTGCCATAACTTTCTTGCCAACCTTTTGATTGTTACTTATGTACAGTGTTGCAGTCCCTCATGTAAAGGAGTGGCTGTGCTGAAAAACACATATTTGCCATAAGCCAAATGTATCACCATCACTCCTCTTACTTCCTTAAGGATAAAAGTTTGCCACAATTCCCTCATCCCAACCATCCTACTTGGGTCATTCACAGGGTAAGTGGGCAAGGATCTGCCTTTGGATTATAAATCTCAACATCCCAGTAATTTTTATTTTGCAGTGTTGTCCCCTTACAAATATGCTGGGTACCCCATGCTCATCAAAACTATCCAGCTTGAAGCAGATGATGAACAACTCTTTAGCAAAGAGACGTCCCTCTTGGCTGCGGCAGCGGAGCTCACTTATCACACCATTAATTGTTCCGCTCTGAACGCGGAAGAACTGCGAAGAGAAAAAGGATTGGAAGTAAGATATTGTAATGTATTTCATTTAATATATATTGATATTTGATTTAGGGTGTTTATTGTTGCGTGCAAGGTAGCTTAGCCTATATCTTAATGCGGAGTTGAGCTTGACAGTGGGGTCAAAGTATCGTTTTCCAAGAGAGTGTCATCAACAAGGACTGTCTAATTCTTGGTATTCTTTGGTGTTTTTGCAAGGATTGGGAAAAATTATTTGATAGAAGAAATTTCTCAGGGTACTGTACATAATGGTTTTGCATCAGAGAGGAATTATATTTTACGCAAAGTTCCACATTTCTCGACTTATCTCTTTTGAAGAGTGCAGAATATATACATTCCTCTTTGATCCAGCATCATTATGTAAAGTATCCTGAGATATGTCTTATACCAGATAGTGTTTCTAAATTCTTGGAAAAGAATAAAAAATAACCTTGCATTTGAGGATGCTGTATTGGAAAATGATATTTTGCCTTCTCTAGAATTGGAACTTCTAAACTGTCATCTTTTTACTAGTGATTATTACTTATGCAAAGTATGTTTCATAGCCTCTTGATGAAGGTTGACCTTCCAAAGCTCGTATACCAAGGTAGAAGGGACTTTATTGTTGGAGTTCATTTCTGTCAAAGAAAATTTTACCTCAATTGGAGAGGCTTTCTCTATACAGTCTTTAAAGGAATTTATGAACCAATATAGTGATATGATTGATTGTTTGTAATACTGCAGATATCCTAATGTAAACGTGATGTCTTTTATACTAGTCAGCACCAGAAAAAGAAATCTTGCTTTGAGTGACATGGCTAGTCTAGTGTTTTGTATAATTGTATAATATATTGCACAGAGAAATATATTTTGAGATCAGTGTGCCTTCCATGCAGATTAATTTTTCATCAATATGTTTGTTGTTTTCATAAAATGTGTATGCAGAACTGTAGGACACATATGATTACATCTTTTTTGTTTGAGCCTAATCTAATTTATTTTGTGTATTAGGTCCTGCAGGGGGCGTATAATCGCTGCGTTAGCGTGCTCAACGCCAGTAGCAAACCAAGTGACGTGGCTGTCCAGGTTTGCACGAACATAGCTAAGTGCTACACTGCCGCTGCGTCGTTCCCACTGTGCCGAGAAAAGCTCATTGAGATGTCGCACTTCATCAAGGATCTCTGTCACACACTGTATTTCAAGGTGAGATTTTGTTTACTTTCATTTCAAAGTGTAGTTCTGTTGCAACCAATCGATTTTAATCTTCAAACATAATAACTTGTTCTGAGGCAGCAGGATGGTCACAGTGGAGCATTAAAATGGATACAGTTGGACCTTATGCCACCTTGTCCAGCCTCACCCCCTTTGTCAGCTATTCTATAGCAACAAAAAAATTCAAAAGATATGCTTGCCAGCTAGCATATATTCACCTGTTCCTTTTAGTTGCTTTTATGACTCACCAGGAAATGTTATTGAGGTCTCTTTTCCCCACATCACTAGGGATAAGTAGTACTCTATAAATGTATGTGGAATGAAAATGATATATGGTTTTTACTTTGAATAAATGTTTAACATCTATTTTAACGATTGTGTTTGTCTTGTCATATGTACAGCATACATGAAATATGTAGGTTGAGTTCTTATGTATCTTGCATATAAACATATACATGGCCCGATTCCCCCTTGTTAAGGGTGGTGGCCGGGCCAAGAAACAGGCATTCATCACGATCCACACATTGTTCAACTACTCCTCTTAGCTCCTTAGGGATAAAGGGATGCCACATTTCCCCCCCTACCACCCTGCTTGGGTCACCCACAAGGTAGGTGGAAAAGGATATTAAAAAGTGAAGCCCGCTAGCCGCACCTGGTTTACCCCCACCTCTTCACATGGCAACTCTCCTCACACCCATCCATCACAGTTCGCTGGGCTAGCTGGTGTGAGAAATCCCTTTGGCCCATGTCACCTATACACAATCTTGCTCCACTCATTCCTCTCTCTTGGTCACTCTCTTCCGTGCTCCTCTGACATTCCATGTGCATCCAGTGCCCTTTTCATGCCAACTATCCATCTCATTCTAGGTCTTCCTCTTGGCCTAACTCCAATCGCTTCTTCACTCCACACTGTCTTTGCTATTCTTTCATCACTTATCCTGTCCATGCGTCCAAACCAACTCAACACACTGATCTAACATATCCAGCAGCCCTATTTCAAAGTAGGACACATTCAGTTTTGCTCTCTTCATGTGTTCTTTAAGTTTGTACTGCATTTACCAATGTAGAATAAGATACTAACGTTGCTTTTATAAATACATACATTTACAATGTCTGCCATTCTCCATGTGAGGGATATGACCGAGTTAAAGCACACACATTGTTCAGAAACCACGCATTCCTCGATCACTCCTATCAGCTCCTTGGGGATAATGGGCTGCTACTAGATTTTTTTGTAATATCATATACAGTACCAGGGAGACAACAAAATTTCATCATGCTTTGACCATCATCACCCCTACAGTTAACTATACTGTGACAAGAAACAAAAACCATGGAGGAGTAGAATATTATTCATCCACTCCCCTATCCCATCTTAGTCTCCTGCAACATGCTGGGAATACGAGTGAAGATTTCTTCTTCCTTACCGTTTCATTGTTCAGTAAACAGGCTGCTTATTGTGCTCATCTTGTGCAGTATTCTGAGAATGCAAAGATTCATGTTGTAATAATTGTATTTACTGATTTTAGGAAAGAATATACTCTATTGTATTATTGGAGATATGGACTATAGCATAACCTTGTTTATTCCTTTGTCTGTGATGTATTCCTCTTGCATTATGTATGTATTCTGTATACTGCTCTATAGTATGCCTGTATTCATGGTACTTGATTAATTTATTCATGGCTACATATCATAATAATCCGTCTCTGTATCCCCGAAATTATCATATTTGTTTATGTGTTTTTATTTTCCATCGCACGCATGCACTCCCAGGATGTAGAAATGTCCCAGTTCACGAAGGATTTGTGTCATATGCTCAGTTGTAAGGTGAGGGTGGGTCACTATTTTAAGACCTGCTCTTTTTTTTTTTTTTAAGCTCGTTTTCATTTAGCTTTATATACAGCTTCAGTAATAATATGGCTGCCATATCTTGCCTGTGTGATTTAACCATCATGAAAGCCCATCTTTTCTGCGTGTGTTGAATATTAAAAATGTTCGCAATCCTTGTGTGTCTTGTTTCATTTAATTTTATTTATTTATGATGTTGTATGTTTAATCATGAAAATTACACAGCCAC
The DNA here is from genome assembly GCA_037179515.1 of Halocaridina rubra. Classification (NCBI taxonomy): domain Eukaryota; kingdom Metazoa; phylum Arthropoda; class Malacostraca; order Decapoda; family Atyidae; genus Halocaridina; species Halocaridina rubra. The sequence continues at coordinate 142,015 of JAXCGZ010009471.1, read as the reverse complement.
TGAATATGTCTTTTAAGTGTTTGTTTTCTTTTTATTTATTTAACTATGACATTGCATTCTCAGTGAGTTATGTTACTCATGCATGTTGCTGTGTTTGTGTTATGCATTCCCGCAGTTACTCTTGAAATTTTACCATTGTGTAATTTTCGTTAAGAATAATTTTTATGCATCTATATATAACTAGATGGCACTAAATCTCTTCATGCCTCTATACTTTACTGTCAGTGACCACCTACACATAGGTACAACCCTCCAATAAGTCTTTATACTTTTTTCTCTCCCACAGACTCTACTCCGTGTGTGTCTTGTTGGAGTTGAGTGCGTCTCTGCATTAGCTGTGGACCAAATCTTGCAAATGAACCTTCTTCAGGCTGGTATCATGTGGCACTTATTATTGTTTCTTTTCTCGTATGATTTCACCCTGGACGAAGGTGGGGTCAGCAAGTCTGAAGAATCAAATCAACAGGTAGGACGTGGATGACATTTAGTTCGTCTTTCACTAAACATCTTCGTTGCTATTTTCTTGTAGATTTATGTGATCAATTTTCATATTTTTTAAGCCTCAAGAGTAGCATTGTATTAATTTATTTTCATCTCAGACTTCTTTTCATGACATTATCTTTTTAGTAGGTTTTCAAACATACCTAGCACTGTGTAGTTTTTAATTAAAAGTAGCTCCAAATGTATATATATGTATCTGGTCCTAGTTTTTTCTTAGAAAACTTATGTTTTAGATAATTTTATAATTGAATGATGTAGATTCATAGTAATATTCTTGCATTTATTTTTCTTTGATGACACCATGTCTTACTGAAGCCATGAAAGTGGAAACTTCTGATAAAAAGAAGGGATTGTCATCCCTTTTAAACTCCTTTATGATAAAAAGGGAATGAAAGTTCACAATTTAATCATTCCCAACGCCAAGGAAGAGCTGTAAAATCATTGTATTTATACTTGTCTTCACTTCCAGGAACTCTGTAACAGACTAGCAACATTAGCATTGCACGCTTGTGGCAGACTAGCTGGCATCTACACGAGTGAAGATAATATTACTCCAGCAAACACAGTCATTCAGGGTGTATTACAAAAGCTTTTGACACCTTATGTTGTGTCACTGGTACCTCAAAAACCGGCTGAGGAAGTAAGTTTGAATGGTATTTTATCTCTTTCAAAATTATGCATTAATCTACAGTTCTGGCCTACATGCATAGCTCTTCTGGAAAAGATGTATCAATTGAAAAAAAAAAAAAAAATTTATATACATAACTTGTTGCTGTGAGCAATTTTTTTTATGATTGGAGATGAAAGGAGTTCTGTTTTTTGTTATCATTTAGTTCTTTGCCTTTGGTTGTGGTGACTTTGCTGATCATGATGAGAGAAACGCACAATGTAAGTGCTGAAGCAATGTACTACAGGTATGTTTTACTGTGTATGAGTAGAAGAGGCACTTATAAACAAGCTTTTGGAGTATCAGAGTGAGGATGGGATAAAAATGTATGAAATAGAGGAAGATGTGGTGAACTGTGTAAATAGTGTATATTTTGAATAATTTAGCTACAGAAGAGCTTGGTGACATGGCCGCATTTTGTATATATCTTTGTTTGGAAATGATTCTTGTATTATTGTACGAGAGAATATAGGTACGTGATTTTTGTATGAAGTAAATAGGAAGAATTCTGACATTATTGTACAAGATCGTCATTAGAGCCTACTGAAAGGGATAGGGGAGCAAAAGCCTGGCAGTGTCTTCATACCTGAATTTTTTCTTATGCTACAAAACACTTTATAGAGGGGGTGAAGATGTGCAGGATATAATGTAGACCTCGTGCCATCTTTTTCGCTCAGCAATACTTATGGGTCCCGGTAGGACAGTGGTAACGTGCACGAGTGGGCAGATGACTTACATGGGTATGAGCCTACTGTGGGATGTTAGGAAGGGTGTCCTTCCTTAATCCCTTGGCTCCAAATTGTCTGTCCACCCCCTGGTCATGGGGATTAATTTTGACACATAAAACTGTACATAGTATAGAATGTCTTAGTTATAAAAGCATACTTGTCATGCTTTTTATGTTATTATACTTATTTATTTGCAGGTTTTGAAACTTTTGACAAGCAATGTAGAAACTCCATATTTAGTTTGGGATAATGGAACACGAACGCAGCTTCTCGATTTCCTTAACACCAATCAACAGTCCCACATCAAAACAGGGCAGTCAGATCCCGAGTATGGGGCTGCCTTTGAGTTTGACGCACATAAAGACGAGCTTGTGATCGGTGGCGTCTTTATTCGCATCTATAACAAGCAACCTACGTTTCCTATTCAGGTGCGTCATTATTATTTGTTATGGAAGTTGTAATTTTTGCAGTTTAGTCAAGATGACGTTATGACTGATATTAGGTTAAAATTGTGCGTCTAGTTAGGATTTATATTTTCCTCAAAGTATGTCTTCCTGAAACTTGAGTTTTTTGGGAATTTTATTAGTTATAGAATTTTTCTTGGAATTTCTTCAGTTTTTAATAACTTTCTTTCACTATAGAATCCCAAGGAACTGACCTTGGAGTTGCTGCAGTACATAGGAGGAGAGACGCAGTACGTGCACTCGCTCCTCTCCCTTTCCTCTGCGTCTGTGTCCCACCCGAGACTCGCGATGGTTGGTGATGCTCTCAGGGCCCTCGTTAATGTTATTAAGAACAATCCAGGTGAGAAGAACCTCGTGTCTTATAGTCATCTATGTTTTTTCAATTCATTTGTTGTGAGACTGATTTATTATATAATCATTTAAAATAATTTTATTTTTATGCATCAGTAATGTTTAATTGTTATAATACATGTTAGTTCTTGTATTAATTATTATTTCTTCTCTCATTTTGTTATTTGTAAGTGTGTATTTGTTCCACTTCAATGTTTGATAGTGTATAGTTATTCCATATTTTTTTTTATTTATAATAATTTGTATAAATGGCTTACAGGGGCAAACCACAAATCAACTGTAATTGGCGAGCGGGAACCAGGTATTTTTTTTTTATGTACCGTAATTGGCTAATTTAATTGGCTAGATTAACTAACAGTTACCATTTCCTTTTATAGTACTCTGTTTTAATAGGCTTGGTGGTGGCTTATGGAACAGGAGTCCCATATCCTTGCTAAATATTTCCATTCCTCATTTGTAAGATTATCCTTACATTTTAGAAACTACAAATGTGGTAAATACATTCATGGACTGGTATTTCTGTTCTTCATGCTGTGTGTAAGTGAAGAGGAATAGTAGCTACTATTTTCTAGCTTTTGTTTATTTTTAATGAAAGCCATATCCTGTTGAAATCTGTATTATGGCTACAACTAGATAAAATGAGGATTCTGCTGATTCTCTTTTAACCTTGGTCATCCCCATCCTCTCCATCAGTTGTATTTTGGGCAAGAAAAACTTCACTGAGAAGCAGATCACAATTGAATTGATAATTGGAGTAAGCAGGACTTCATCATATGTATCCCTTCTTCTTCCCCTCCAGGAACTGTTTCATTTATAGATAATATGTCATAGAGAGAGAGATTGCTCCCCTGTCCGTATTAGTCATTAGCAGGTATTGCAGAGTCTCATATTGTAATGAAATCATTTGACTCATTCTGTAGACAACAAATGTTCCAACTTATTTAACATGAACTTATGTCTTATTCAAGAAATAGCTGCATTTAACTTTGATGCACAAACTGTTGGAAAGGAAATTTTTAACGGAAGCTTGAGCCATCTGCGTTCATCCCTCTGCTCTAGCACTTGTGTATTTGGTGTACTCATAATTACTCTATTAACGTCCCATACATGTATTCATTATTACCTACTTTATTGTGCTGATATGACAGTAGCAACTATCAGTACTCATATATGTCTTGGCATTAAGTGCCCAGCTGATGATAAGAAGGAACCCCTTTACACACAGTGTGATTGACGTAGACGCAAAACTGAAAACAATTGTAAATCTGAATGAGACCATCCCTTCATTACCATGCCCAGCAGACATGGATACGTAGTGTTTACAATAAACTGTATTGTCAAGAGTTGCTTTCAGGATGTAGGAGCATACTGGAGACAGCACAGTACCTCTTTGGAGAACTATGCTTGAATGGAAAAACTGCTAATCATGAGGATAGGAAACCAGACCCAAATATGCAATTGTTTGCACTTTAAGCAAGCAGTTGATTCAAGTGAAAGTCCAAAACTTTTTAATTATATCGAACTTAGGCATCTTAATGGCTCTCAAAATTAGAGAGCAATCAGAAAAGAGTTTCATCATCTCAGGAATTGTATAGAGTTGCATAGTATCTTAGTATCTGGAGAGGCTGCAAGTGAATACAAGCAAGTAGCAAAACTCTGCCCAGAGTAGCTAAATTAACTCCCATCACCAAACGATTATATCTTTCATAGCTAACAATTAACATTGTTGAAACTGGATTATTCTCCCATAAATTGCCATCAGGGACCAACTTATTAATGGAAGAGAAGAGAATAAGTGGGTGCAAAGCCTCAAAGATAGTAAAAAATTTATTCTGATTGTTCATAAATATTTGTACAGTAGATGCATGGAATTAATGAGAGTGCACATATGTTATAGAATATGAAAAATGAAATAAACAAATTAAGAAATAATATATAATTTCCTTTACTGTACATTTTGTCCAAAAAGACAGCATTACTGAGTACACACTTTAGCTGAGGATTAGATACTGGGTTTAGCTTACTTGCCAAAAACAACCTCCTAAGACTCACGAAATTAGGGTGTCAAGAACGGTCGGAGGTCGCTCGTTCTCCATACTCTTACCATCAGTGTTTGAAAACTTGGACTTCTGTTTGTGATATTCGCTGTACAGTTTTTTTTTTTTCTCGGTTTAGACATATTAAACTATGATACATTTTTTTTAAATTTACTGCTTATTTTACAGAGGCCATGTCCCCCATAAACGGGTTGGCTGAGTCAAAGCACAGCCTTGACTCTTCAGGGAAGGAAAATATATTGGTAGTTATTCCCAGTTTCCTTGGTGTTAATCCCCCTTGTAATGGGATTGGCCGAGTCATAACACATCCTTATTTCTTCAGGGGATGAAAATACAATGGGGGTTCTTCCCAGTCCCTTTGCTCTTCCCCCTTTTAGTCACTTTTTACAACATAAAGGCAGCATTCTCTTTCCTCGAGGAGATAAAAGATTATAATTGGGTAAGAGAAAAATGAACCAGGGTAAAAGGCACTCATGTCCTCACTTGAATAGATCCCATTTATATCCTGTATGTTATAAATATTATGATTTTGTATTGTTTAGAATATGTCTTAGGAATTTACCCATGCTTTTATAAAGCATAATGACTAGCCTCTCATTGCACGTACCATGAAATAGCAAAAGTATAAAAAATACAGTATGTGTAATATTGTACGGTATATGAAATGTAAGGAAAAAATTAAAAAAGATAACCGGAGGTGGTGTCATTGTGAGCGGAGAAGTTATTTAATCAGTCTCTTGAATGAATACTGATTACATTACTCTCTGAAGACAATGCGTCTAGTAACATCCAAAATTTAACCATATACATGCTTTATATATGGAAGAAAAAATGCTTCAAATAACAGTTAGATTACTTAGAAATTTTATTCTTTTCTCAGTACTCAACAGCTGTATCATAATTGCTTTTATCTCTTCGTTAGAATGCCTGCAGTCATTTACTGAAGGCAGCGTGTTTTAGTTTTGATTTGGTTACTTTCTGATAAAATGGAAATAGATGCTGCAGTTCTTATGGTTTGCAACCCTATGCAATAATTAATTCTTATGTATCTCTAAAGATACTTGTGTTTTTTCTTGATGCTGTATTGAAATACTTTTTTTTTTCTTTTCTTTTTCAAACCTTTGTAACACTGTGGTGTTGTATATTATTTACTAACATGTCTTGGCCGCTTTGTACTCCATATTGGTCTGCTTTTGGTCATTTTTGAGTACAAAATAATAATATTCAGCTTTAAAACCTTATTGCTTTGTACTTTAATTCGTATCCCTTTTGCTAACTTTTTATATTCGAGTATAATTGTTGGCTCTCTTCTTCTTGTTGTTATGAGTGCTTAATGTATCTCTCCAAATTTGTAACAATTAGTGTGTTGATGCAACCTTAGTTTGCCTTTTTCTTAATAGCTTTTTATTTATATATTTTTATGCTAGAAATAACTCTTACTTAGATTATGTCAAATTCTAACCGTTATTAATTTTTCATGGTGTTATTAATATTAAGGAAAGAGAAAGATGAGATCGTTGTTTGTTTCCTTTGTATACCTTTCAGTTGACGGTTATATCTTGCAGGATAGGAATCCATTTTTTCTCACCTATAAAGGGCAAACAGAAAAATTTTCTCATTGTATATATACCTTTTCTACCGCAGCATCTTTCATTATTGTAATCAGTGACATTATTGATCACGAACATCTACTCATATGTTGGAAACTTCTGTCTACAAGCTAACAAACAGACCATCATAGTATTTATGTGAGGAAAATATTTCTTCCTAAGCCATATTTGGAGTGTGTATCAATATCCTGAAGAACTGTATTTTACAGTTCATGTTTTCCTTTGCATATATTAGAAAAGACTGGTTCATGAGATGTCATTGTTATATAATGCATTTTTTATCTGTTTCTCAGGTGTGGAAATGCAGTGCATTGGCCACTTCCGACTCCTCTTTTCTCTGTTGCGGTTGGAGGGTTGTGTTGCCGTTCAGCAGAGCGTGTTGGCAGTAATTGAGGGCGTAACAGGAAACGCTGACTGTGTTAATGATATATCTTGCTCTGAGGCAAGTATGCTCCTCTTGTTTGTGTTTTTGATTCATAAGTGAATAAAATTCTTGAAATAAATATTTGTGAATATAATAGTATATTTTTTGCTTTCCTCACATTATTTTTGTAATGTAGAGAAGTTGATAGTAAAAGTAAATAATGTATGTCTGGAAATTGAATGATAGCTCTATCTATGTATACTGTTGAATATAGTGTTTTTATTGCTAATTATGCCATTAGAAGTGAAAAACATTGGCTGTAAGCTTTTGACATAGGACTCATACAGATACAGGTTATTGAAGTTATATAAAGAAGATTACGAGGTGTTCCCAAGTACAGTAGTAATTTCTGTATATCGTTTTGCAAACATGATCCTATATTCCTTTCAAGATCGCAGATTGGCAACAAATTCCAGTTTTCTCTATGACTTTTGTATCTGTGGTTGTTGACGGTGCAACTTCTAACCCATTCCCAGTTACCAGTGGAGTTCCACAGGGCTCTGTTCTTTCACCTACTCTGTTCCTGCTCTTCATCAATGATCTACTTCAGTTCCCATCTTCCTCTCTTCTTCACGTCTTTGCCGACGGTTCTACCCTTTATTTTTCCTCTGCCTTTTCTTCACGACCTTCATCTGCTACTCGTAGTCAGTGTCGTATCACTTTTTCTTCTGCTCTCAACTCCGATTTGCAGAGAGTATCTGAGTCTTCTTCTTCGTCTACATCTTTTCCCACTTTTATGTGGGGTCAATGTTTATGGCCAGTGTTCTCCATATGTTTCTGTCCCATACCTCATCACCCAACAAACCTTTAGACCTCAGGTTTTCATTGATGCAATCCATCCACCTACACTTTGGTCTCCCCCTCCTTCTCCTACCCTGTATATCCATTTCCATCACCCTCCTCCCAACATACTGTTCATCCCTCCTAACGACATGACCATACCATCTAAGTCTACTTTCTTGTATCTTATCTGATATTTCTCAAACTTTTGAGGTACCTCTAATTACCTTGTTTCTGATCTTATCACTTATTGTCACCCCACACATCCATCTTTACATCTCATCTCTGCCACATCCAGTTTTTTCTCTTGTGTCTTCTTTATTGTCCATGTCTCTGCTCTATACATCATTGCAGGTCTCACAACTGTCTTATGCACTTTACCCCTCAACTTAATCCCTATTCTCCTGTCGCACAGCACCCCAGACACTTTCTTCCAGTTCTTCCATCCTGCTTGTATTCTGAGTGGGGCACCCTAAATTTAGTTTTATTTTAATGCCCCCAAGACAGTTTGTGGCTATCTTTTTAACTACTTCTCCTGCTGATTGCCCTATTGTCTTCAGAACTAACGAAATTTATCCTTTTAATTTTATCAACATATTAGGAATCCATATGGCCTCTAACTTGTCTTGGAGGCATCACAATCTAAATTTCTAAATCTGCATCCAAAAATTGGTGGTTCTGTTTTGTTTACGTTACTTTAACTCTTTACAGTTACTTAAAATCGATAAAAGGTCATATTCGTCCCTGCTTAGAATACTGCTCGCACATCTGGGGTGCTTATTCTTATACTTATCTCATAGATAGGGTTGAATCTAAGGCAGTCAGACCCATTAATAACCCTTCTCTTACTTTTGATCTGGATTCTTTTTCTCTTCGCCGTAAGGTATCACCCCTATCTCTTTTCTATCGCTTCTCTTATGAGTTGGCGAGTTGCATCCCTCCCCCACTGCCGAGGCCACGTAATACTTGCCAAGCAGCCTCGTCCAAGGTACTATGTGGAGATTTGTAGCTCACGGATTGGCCGGTGCAGCGACTACTGCTTCCCATCTACCTCCAGACTCTGGAACTCTCTTCCTCCTTCTGTCTTTCCTAATTTTAATAATCTGTCTTTCTTCAAAAAGCAGATATATCAGCAGCTCGGGGCCTAATGCTGCCATATTGATCCTCATTACTTTGTCCAGTCTTTCAGTCTGTCCTTTTCCTTTGTATCATTACCTCATATCTGCCTTGTCCGTAACCTTTTTCTTTTCCTTCGTCTGTTTCTCTTCTTGCCCAGGGCTTTGTTGATGAGGGCAGTTTTCTTGCCTGTCCCAGTGTCACACTCATGAAAAAAAAAAAAGTATGGTAGCAGGGCTTAAGGGAAGGAGTGATGGCGAATTTTCTTCTTCCCTATCCCTTCTAATCTTCCCCCAAGGCATGCAGAGAATTTTTTTTTAAAGTTTTATGAATCACTGTTGGTCCCCATTTTTGGGTGGAGACAGGATTGAAGCTAGGAAATTGAGGCTGAATGTCTTCTTATTTACCTTGCCGTGGGGTCCAGCACCTCCTGAGCCAAGCAGTCTACCGCTACACTGAGGCGGTTCCCAGGACATGCATATTACAGAGGTGACATTCCTCGTTAGTCAGTTTAGATTTCCACCTCAGATGACTTGTACAACAGGTGTTAAATGTAACCGTAGAATTCTTTTTCCCTGTCCAACTGTGATATTGCTACACTGTTTAATGTGTCACTATTGGTCCCCTTTTGAATGGTGATAGACACAGACATGTTGGAGTTTAGGGACTAAGGCTGCATGCCCTTTCTAGCTCCCTTCAGTGGATTCGAACCTGCATTCGTCGTCTCCCAACTCATGCACTATACCACTGAGCTATTGCAGTCCCCTTTCCCTTACAAATAGTGATAGTAATACCTTATTTTCAATTTATTTATTTTCAGGTTCTAGTATATTTAATGTTAGCTTTGCACTCTCCGGCATTAGTACCTGATCGGATGATATCTCTTAACATTCTACATGCCTTGATGTCTAACACTAAAATTGTCAAAGAAGCCCTCAATAAAGGTTTGTTTGAGAATGCGTGTACTGTATTTTGATTCCACTAGTTTTTGCTAATTAATGCTAAATATGTAATTGAGTGTATTTTTGCAGGTATAAAATCCATCATGAAAAATATGCTAGATTTTTAGTGTCTTCATTAGAAATCTGTTAATCTTTTGTATTACAACTTTATTCCCCAAGTTCCCATTCTATTTTCATTCAGTCCTATGTGATGAAGTATGAAAAAATAATTGCATTACGTTATTTTAGCATGGAAAGAAGCACTTGTAAGTGCTCTAAAACTCATATCAATACAGATTAGTATGTTTATTCTTCAAGTATAACTTTTGCATTTTTTTTTCCAGGTGCAGTCATGTATCTGCTCAACATATTCTGCTCCTCGGATGATGGTGACGTCCGCGAAAAGACGGCGGAGTTGATGGGCAAAATGACGTGCGATAAGCTTGTTGGGCCTCGAGTGAGGCTCATTCTAAATAGGATTTTGCCCTCTACATTAGTTGATCACATGCGCGATTCCCCTTCCACAGCCGTTCACATGTATGAAGGCCAGCACGAAAATCCAGAATTGATATGGACAGATGATTCAAGAGTCAAAGTGGCTGCCACCGTATCAAGATTAGTTGAAGAGTAAGTGAGCATAACATTACAAATTACGAATTCATGTAGTTTACCCTCTTCTTTTCCCCACATTTCTCTGATGACGGGGAAAGAAAATTTCCGATATTCCCTGCGTGTCATTGAAGCTTATCGAAAAGTGCATCGCTAGTGGGTTATGAAGATTGAATTTCTCTCTCAAATTCACCTTGTATGTTGTATGAATTACCCAAGAATGTGTAAGGGGAGTCAGCAGTCCATTCCTCTCTGAATATTTTCATTACGGTTGTGGCCACCTTTTTGCTTCAATTAGACAAGGTGTATGGCATAAAAAAAAAGTCCATGTTTTACAGAAAATACATATTGCTTACCATTGATAAATCTATTGACATTATCATTATATATACATCTACACTCAAGCTTCAAGGGCTCTTATATAACATTCATATTTCAGGATTCATCATCAACAGCGAGAAGACCCCAATGCCGTGTGGAAATTCCCAGAAGACATCACTTTGTCTTCAACATCTGGAGAAATTGTTATAGGAGGTGTTTATCTTAGACTTTTGGTTGCCAGTCCTTCGTGGGTACTGAGAAAGCCAAAACAATTTGTGTCTGATCTCTTTGATGCTCTCTTAGATCTGCTGGCCAAAGGAGGAGGGGAGGTAGGTTGCTTGGATTTTAAATTAGTTCAAGTCAGCTTGATTTGACACTTTTCACACAGTGTCATCCATTATTTTCTTAGGTTTGTAAGAACTTAGTGTGTATTTATTGTGATTTGCAGCGGCTCACATTTTATTAGCTTTATAAGGGAGGAATTTATTATAATTCATCCATTCTTATTAACTCTGTATTTTTTAAACTTTAATGCAGGGTGAAACTTTGGAACTGGTGCTGAATAGTATAGTCGCTGTGTTATCAACCCAGCGTAACCTCTTAGAATATTTGCCACAGCTGGGACACATTCCTCGAGTCGTTTCTCATCTCCCTTCCAAATGCCTTCCTGTGGCTAGGGCTGCTGCTCTGACAACTCACCAGTTCACTTTCAACCAGGTACAGTATTATATTTTATGCATTTAAAAAAAAAATTTCTGTGCCTCTTCCAGGCCATGCAAGCCATAACCTTTGTTGTCTGTGCCCACAAAGAGTATTCCCAGACAAAGTTTCTGCTACATTTGTTCCTCCATTGGTACTTTTTATATACATATGTATCTGTGTTCTGCTTATTTACTAATTTTCCTTCCTTTCTTTCCAGATTGCAAACAATTTGGCAGATATTTCTGTTTCATTAGTTTATTCTCAGATTTTCTCTCATTTGCCTCTGTTTTGGCTTACTTTGCTTTGTAATGTCATGTTTATTATCTGTTAAAAGAAATTACCCTTACTAATGAAAGAATGGACTAATAGAGAGGAGGGTATCAATGGCAAGCAATAACATTACTTGCAAAGCAGCTAGCTGATGGAGTGCTTTAGGATGAAAAGGGAATGGTAAGCCTTGTTGGCTCTTTTTGTAGTTATGGCCACCTTGCTACCTTTTAGAAGGATATGGAATCGCATTATAAAACTTATAGCATTAATAATTTTAATAGTTCATTTTATTTTGGATAACAGATGTGCGCCAATATCCTAGAAGGAACAGAAGTGATATCAGGCCTGGTGGCTGCCATGAAACTGCGCCCTGACGTGGTAGGTGTAGCGTGTGAGGCGCTGCACAATCTGTTCGAGGGAAGAGTGTCAGGCCCTGGACTGGTTGAACAGGGTCTAAGAGCCAATGTCATTCCTTTCTTGTTGACTCTCTTGGAAGCGAAACTCCAAGTCCCGAATCCGTCTTCTACCAAAGCTCAGATTGTCACATGTTTAAAAACAATGGCAGCTTCGCCACAGCATGCCGAAGAGGTAAAGATTTTGAAATATATTGTGTTGTGTATTTAACACTGATATTTTTTATTCTGAGTATGTATTCTCAGTTTATCTCTTTATCTGGTTTTATTGTCTTTACTCTTGATTTGAAAATCTGTTATCATTCATTGTATGAATTCTGAGAGCATTTTCATATTTGCTCTACCTTGCTGCATGTTGTAGAGTGGCATGACGGAAATATTAAGTATGAAAAGAGAAACTTTATAAAAAAAAACCTTTTATTTGCAGGTCACAGCTTTGCTTGAAAAATCACCTGTTTGGGCACAGTATCGAGACCAAAAGCATGACCTGTTTTTGGAACCTGCCCCAACCACTCTTAGTTTAACCGCGGCAGCTCCGGGAGTCGCCGGTTACCTAACCCAGGGTACTTCTCGCACCATGCCCTCCGTTCCCCCCTCTGTCAACGATACGAGAAATCATCCGGAGTTACCCTAAGTCGTAGACCAAATTCATATACAGTATATCATTATTTTTATTATCATAATTTATAACCTTTTTTTTCTTCAGTTTATGCTCTGTATGTCAACATTTAGTCTCCAGTGTAAATGCTTGATGACATGGAAAACGTAAATTTTCATGGTCTAATATCTAAGATCTGTTTCTAATTATTGACTTATTCATATGCAGTAATAATAATGCCTTGATTCACATAATATGATAGCAGGATATATCATAAATATTTATTGAAATAATCATTCTTCTGCAAATGTTCTCTGTATATTTTTAAATTTCTGGTTATTCTTGATTTTATTTTTTTTTCTATCATTGCTTCATAAATTAGAAATATTGGCATGAAGAATATGTGTCTGTATGCATCAGTGATTTGACAAAGATTTTTGAGAATGATTTTTTCCACATATAATGGAGTCTCGCAAGGACATTTTTTTTTTTTATCTGTTAAGGACATGTATGCATTGATCACTGAATGAATTGCACTGATAGGCAAATTGTATTTACAAATTATTTTTAGTTACAAAGTATATATTGTACAAGAAACACTTTACTGTAGCTCAATTTAAGTTTACCAGCAAATTTGCTGTGTATGTCCGTTTGTCTTGCATATTTTTTACCTTCATTTATGGTTGTGCCTCATCTGTGTCATCCAAAGGAATATTTACTTTATATCCGTTTGTAATGTAACTTATTACAAAGTGGTTATTTGATATTGAATATGGATATGTGGAAATAGGTGGGGTCTTCAAGATATTTTCCATCATTATATCATGCATTATTACAAAAGTTTTTTTTTTTTTTTTTTCCAGGAACACAATACAGTACAGTATATTTTTTCATTAGGCAAAAGTACATAGGCCTCTATAATTATTCAGTACAGTTTATTTAACATATCTTAAATATCTGTTTTTGCCGAGGGAAAATGTTATTAATGCTACTCATTTTCATTAATGGAAGGGAATTCAAGGATATTTTGAAATATTCACAATATATGAAGTACATTTTCACGATCTGTACAGGTATGTGTGTTGTCTGTTTTAATGAAGTAATAAATTGCTCAGGTTGAGTTAAGGCCTAATAAATTTTCTTATGATTTCTTCACCATTTAGTAAATCATTTTTATATTATACTTTATCTAGCCGATTTTAATATTAAATGATCATACACCCTATTTTAACCCAGGTTCTCCCAAAGCAGTCTCGTGTAAACTTAGCCATTTTCATTTCTTACAAAAGTAATTCTTTTCTTGGCCTGATAAGATCACTAGGTTTATCCTCATACATTGTTTTAAATATATATATATTTAATACTGTTGAATTCAATTCCCTGATATACTGTAGTTTTTGCTACTCTGATGCCTTCCATATTTATTTGGGTCGTATAATCTGTATTTGCAAAGAGATACATAACACTTGTCTTGACCTATTAATAGCTACTTGCATTTTTTTTTTAGCCTGGCACAGGATCAATTTATTTAAATACATCTCTATTCCTCCTCTAGTTCTTTCTTTGATGTTTTTAGTTTCTCACAATCAGCCTTAAACTAACTTGTCTGTGAACACCTTCATTTTATTTTTACTCTTACCATATGCATACATGTTTCATCCAGCAATTTGTCAGTTATCTGTATATTTTTAATGCTGGTAAAATTAGCTCTATGCCAGTAATATAGCTCCAATTGAAAATAGTACTTAGTATATTTAATGATAAATGAATTTATTCGAGTTGTGTTTACCTGTTTGTAACCACTTTTTCAGCTTCCTTCCACGAATCTGAAAGAACAATAGAGTAATAGCTGAATCATTCATTGTAGTTTTTAAACTTTTTCTTAAACACTCGTCATTCCTCTTGTTGGTTTAAATATATGAATTGTTTTTTGTTTGAGTATTGAATGCAGAGGCTCGTAATTTTATGATTTTTCAGTAAATTGTTTACAAGATGATGTGACTATTAAATGATGTATATAGATGCGAAAGATTATAGGATAAAGATACATTAAGTGGTATACAGACTTAATTTCTTTAAATTTTTTGAAATTACTTGATAAATAGGTAAAACGGAAGGGCTCAGAATTAACAGTTATATAAACGTTATCGTCTTAAAATCCACCTATTGCAGCAAAATTACAAAGCATATTTCAAAAGTGTTCATGTGAACTAAGGCAAAGGTGGTCAGGGTATTTAGGAATTTCGTTTTTTTTCTACAGTTATGGCTATTTGGGTGAACTCTGGTATCCACTCTATCGTATTAAAATTAAAAAAAAATTTATTATGCAAATAGATTAATTTGTCATTGTTCACTTCCCGCTGATAATTGATATTTCTGTAATGTAACCACTGAGTGTAATAATATCAAGGGAGTGAAGTCATGAGCTAACTGGTGTGGTAATTACAAATAGAGTAAACGATTTTGATACTGAATACTCATTAGTAGTTAGATATTTCAGTAGGGTCAATAACAGGAACACCAATTCTAATTCTCGACTTTTCAGTTATGGAATTATAAAGATTACATGAATTTCGTCTTAAGTAATGTACAGTATGTGCTTATAACTATTGAGACTGAAATATTAATAAGATAAATTTTATTACATTAAGCCTTATGTCATTAATATTTAGCTAATAAATTGTATATTGTTGTTACCAATTTGCATTGTTAAGCCTTTGGTGTACAATGCATATTTCTATAATGATTTGTCCTTACAGAAAGACATTTAATGTGCGTGCGATGATATTTGCCTTCCTTTGCAAGCAGGGCCGTACATATACCCTTTTTAAATTTCTGCTCCTGAAAGTAGAAAAAAAAAGCAGTGTCACTATTAGTTGCCCACTATGGGGGTGGACGCAGACAGAATAGAGGTGAGGAATTAAAGCTGACTGCCTTTCCCAACACCCTGTGTGGCTCGATCGTGGGTCTGGCACTGCATAAATCAAGTATTTTAGTCACTACAGTACTGTGGTCCCCCTGTGCTCCTGGAAGCAGAATTAAAGGAATATAAATAACAGACTGTGAAGCATGGTTTAGGAATTTTTTTTTACCATGTATGGTATTCAAAAAAAAAACATTCACTTTACTTACAAGTTAGCATAATATTGTAGCTTCCATGATTATTTTATCTTCATTAACCCTGCTAGCTTTTCTTCTGCTTATATTTCTGTTTAAAATTCTTATTTTTATTCACAATTATCACTCTCTAGATTCTGGAGATACTCGAATGTAAAATAAGCCAGTATGCTCGTTAAGTTTGTTAGTAACACAAAGTACGTACCATCATTAGAAGAATTAAATAGTTAAAACGAAACCAATAAGCAAACCTGTGATGTAGGGAACAATGGTTGTAGGATTAATAAAAAATTTGTATATAGATAGTATACTCCATTTTTATAAAAGAAGTGTATTATATTATTAACAAAAAAAAAAGTGATTTGCAGTATGCTGACAGAAAATAAACTGTACTGTTCAATATACTTTGAAATTAAATGAAAAGTGATATCTTTAAGAATTCTTTTATTTTACCTGTTTCAATCTTTGAAGGGGTCTCTCTGTTATAGCTTTATTTTATATTCAGAGTTACATAACTTTTAGTGACTTTTTCCTGTTGTAATAGTGTTTTATGCAAGTGACTGTCCAATTACTGTCTTTCATATGTTATGCCATTCAAATTGTGACTACCTAAGTATACAATATGATGATCAGTACCCCACTGTGGACAAAAGGTATGGACTCCCTGGAGGGCTTTCCTTATAGTGAATAAATACATTGGCTAAACTTAGGTTATAGCCCTCCAGTAAGCATGATAACTTATGTGATGCACAAAATATGTCGACTATCATCGAATAAATATCGATAGTGAAAACAGAACTGTCCGTATATATTTGGAAGGAGTCCCTAAATTTCCTATACATCGTAATAGAGTTTGAGCACGTAAAAGAGGAGCATGCTTTTAGCCTGTATTACAAGATCTATGTTGAAATTGGAATGAAGATGAACCCAAAAAGAGTATTGGAGAAGGGACTCTAAGCAAAGCAGAGGGAGACCCCATTCAAGACTAGTACCTTTTTCTTTTTTTCCTAGAACTATGAAACCAAGACAGAAATAGGACCTATTCTTCATCCTCCAAATATTCTATATTGATGGCACTGGACCCAGAGAAATAAAAACGCCCCAAAAATGTTTAGCCACATGGCCAAATTAATATAATCTAAGGGCGAAAAACCATACATTCACATTGCAAAGAGAAAATTGGTGTACTGCACGCAGGTTTGCCAATAAAGTCTCACTAGTTGAACCACATATCGCAGTACCATAAGCTATTTTACTGCAAGGAAAGACCTGTAGAAGCAGGTAATATGATAATGGAGTGTTTAAATGGGAATTAAGGTGGAGCTTGATAAAATAGAGTCACTATAATAGAGATGTGTATTGACAAGGAGTTCATAATAAAATGCATGTCAATAAAATCATATTGAGTCAGAACAATACAGATTGTTAGCTATCTCAAAATTATGCATAATCCTATAGTAAATTACAAAGCTCCATGAGTTTACGGTGCTTGATTGATTCGGTTTTACGTCACGAACTCCCTTTTCTACTAAGGGCTAGGACGGCTGCCTTCTTACGAAGGACTTGTTTTGGCAGATGTAATCGTTACCCTGAGTGTATGCCCTTACTAACCTCAGTCCGTGACGGGGCGCGAACCCTCGACCTGCCGCATGAGTTTACGGTGCTTACACACATTAATTTCTTTGACATACTTCATTGTTGCATCTCCAATGAAAATAAGGTTCTCTCCTATTATGTTAAGTATTGTTGCGTTTTGCGGTGAAAATGGTTTAATTTACAAAGTCCCTGTATACTAATTTTTGCACAAGTCATTTGATACTTCTCTTTAGTTTTCAGTGTAATGGTTTTTATCTATTTCGGTTTTAACATTTTAGTGTATGTTCCACTTGGATTATTCTGCATTATCATAAAAAAAGGAACAGTAATTGTATAATCGTGTCATAAGTCAAGTAATTGCTTGCTTTTGAATATTCTTTTACGTAGTTCTTCAACAGTTTTAATATTGCACTGGGTATTCCCACCAGAATAATAATTAACCCAACCAACCAATGAGAGAGAGAGAGAGTTAAAAAAATACATTTGAGATGAGTGTAATGATCCCAAATTTCCAGCCTTGATAAACTGAAGCAAGAAATGATTGCCATGACAATGAGAGAGAGTGAGAGGGAGAGCAAGTCCTCACAGTTTCCATAAGAAATCTTGCGCCTTTGATAAAGAAGATTTAAACCATCGAAGATAACCGAATATTATTCCACTCCAGTATTGCCTTATTAAAAAAATATATATTCCTCGCTCCCAGTTAGTTATCTTTCTCTCTCCTAGAGCCTTCAAACACTACAAAACTTTCAATTTTCAAGGCTAAAAGTGTGCTAAGAAAAGAGATTTAAGGATATGGAAATAATTTTACTGAACCTGCATTTGAAAGACCGTGACCCCTGCTATTGGGAGTCTTAACTACTACTACTGATGGGACAACTTTAGGCAAGGAAATTGCTGGTACTCAGTAGAGTAAGGATATGTTTAGCAACAGGCAAAACGCACATGGGAAGAATGATCAAGGATCTTGCAGTCTTAATGGATTATGTATGGGGCTACAACACCAAAGGATACAATTCTATCTCACAGAAAGGCGAAATATAAACATTTTCACAGAGTCACATTGATGTTGTAGAGTTGACAATAGTGGCAGGTATTGTAACTTCGCCTTTGCTAATTCAGTTTGCATATGTGATACCAACAAAGCCATGAGCACAGGTCCAAGCATAGCTGAGCACATTAAATCTTAGTACATGTACATTATCCTGGAATGGACTTAACGTGAGAGGACAGTTTCACTTGAGATAATATAGTCAGTGATCATCCAATGATCATCAAACATCCTCTTGAAAAATGATGTTAAATAATATGAAAATACCAAAATATACAATACAATACTGGTGTTGGATATACGGGATCACAGTTATGAGAAAAGGCTGAGGGAGTTAGATTTACCACCACTAGAAGCCATAAGAATAAAGTGGGATATATATAGACATTCATTAAATTCCTTTGTAGATCTTTAGTTTTAGATGACATCGTCTTGAGGCTCATTAAAAAAAAATGTTATATGAAAGAAAATACATTTTTAGTGTAAAATGAATATAGTATTGATATTTACCAATCAAGAAGCTTAAATGATGCTAAATGCATTCTTAGCATTTTGAAAATATAAGTGTCTAGTAGTTAATAGAGTGATTAGAGGACCAGAAATTCTGAGTATAATACTCTTTCCCTTGAGCAGAATTAGGTTATTACATTGTCAAGTCATTGTGAGAGAGAGAGAGAGAGAGAGAGAGAGAGAGAGAGAGAGAGAGAGAGAGAGAGAGAGAGAGAGAGAGAGAGAGAGAGAGAGAGAGAGAGAGAGAGAGAGAGAGAGAGAGAGAGAGAGAGAGTTACTACTACTACTACTACTACTACTACTACTACTACTACTACTACTACTACTACTAATAATAATAATAATAATAATAATAATAATAATAATAATAATAATAATATTATTATTATTATTATTATTATTATTATTATTATTATTATTATTATTATTATTATTATTATTATACACAAAAAAAGTCATAAACTTCCTCTGAAGACGTAAATAAAATAAAATAAAAGATTAATGACAAGAAAAATACTTAATTGAAATGAAACTAAAAGATGTTTATATAAGTCTTTTAAGATCCTTGGAAAGGTGGAATGCATATATAAAGGCCGAGATACGTGTGGACAAGAACTTTCCGCCATCAAATTGAAAAGGTCTGTTTATCATTTTAATATTGATAATATTCTTACGTCACTGCTTATTTTCTCAATAAGAATGACTGGTAATAAGCACGTGCATCAGTTTCCATTGTTTCAAGGGGGAAACAATTTTCCTATGTGCCCCAGATTTGACTCCCTAGGGACGATAGGTTATATGGGTAAGATTCGTTTTGTGCACCCCTTCAGTCTTTGGACTATGCTATTTTTAATAGGTTTTGAATTAATATGATTTTTTTTCCGGAAATCACCATTTCTATAAGGGGCATCATTGGGGTATTTGAAAAACCTAATGGAGAAAAGTAACCGGACTGACCTAACCCAACCAACTCGACCTAAGCCAATATGAAACCATACATGCCCTAATAGGATGTATATCGGTGTTTGTTCAGCAGTCAGGCTTATTTCGGGATGTTGTGGTAATGCTGATTTCACAGGTAATTACTTAATTGCACTTAAGGGAAAGAACCCCATGCTAGTAACTCCCCGTCTCCTGGTCGGTTCCAGTTTTATACTTGATGATACTTATCATACTTGTCCGCAAAACTAGCTAAGCCGATATAAGGGGTGCATAAACAAATCTTTACCCTATGAAAAATATCTTATCGGAGCTATTTTTATTTTGTAATTTAGGTAACATGCTATGCTTATTAGGGTGAGAATTCGTAGTCTAATTACTTGAACAGTGTCATATTGTGTATTGTTTAAAAGTCCATTTATAATCTATGGTTTAGATTCGCTTTGTGCACCCTTGCTATAGCTCACCCAAGACCTTAAGGTATATAAAACTTCAAATTTAAGGTTTTAGGTTAGGTTATGGTACAGACTCGTTTTATGCACCCGTTTAAATTTGTCGATTAGGAATTTTTTTCCTGATGGGTTTTGAAGTAACATCTATGATGTTTTTTTCGAAAATTCCAATTTTTTGTGTTGGGGGTCGACGCTGGTGTGTAGCAATGGATACTGAAATAACTTAGTCTACCCTAACCCAACCAACCTAACTCTGATACCCTAATAGAGTGAATTTAAGTGATTACCTAATTGTGTTTACGGGAAAGAGCCCAAAGCTCGTATCTTCCCGTCTCCTCATCGGTTCCATTTTATACTTAGTGATACTTATCATACCTGTCCTTAAAACTATGGATTGAGATAGCATTAACTACCTCCTCGCTTAGCCAATTCCAATTATCAACTACTCTTACACTGAAAAAGTATTTACTTACATCCTGCAAAGAAGTTTTCTTACCAAGCTTCAAACTATGACCTCTAGTTCTAGAGCCAGCCATATCAAAATATCGATCCCTATCCACTCTTATCATAACCATGAAGGAATTTAAAGACTGTCACCATATCCCCCCTCACTCTTCTAGCTTCGAGTGATGGTAAGTCTAATTCCCTCAGCCTCTCATCATAACTGAGATTGCGTATTTCTGGCACCAGTTTCGTGGCATGTCTTTGAACTTTTTCAAGCTTAGCCATGTGACAGTAACGCCAATCGTGCAAATAGACTTTGGAAGGGTTGCATAAATCAAATCATTAACCAAGGTTAGATTAGGTTAGGTTTAGGTAATTAAGTACCCACAGCCCTAATACAATACATACTGTTTAAAAAAAAAATTATTAGGTTAATTTAAATCTCATTAAAGCCTAATGGAAAATACAATTTCGTCCAATATTAGAAAATGTGCTTAATTCGAATCTTTACCTAATGTACAATATATGGTTTGTTTAAAAGCCTTTCAGCTGTGTTAGCTCAGTAGTAGAAGGATTATATGGGCTCTGAACATTATGTGGATTGTTAAGGAGTTTTCTCATCCATTGTTGTTGTTTACCAGGTCGTTGGCATCCCCTGGAAACTGTGTTCTGCCCTTGCAGGTCAGGTGCACATGTGCTACTCTTGACCCATCACTGCACACTTATGTCTGCTCAAAACCTAAGCTTCTTCTGTCGGTAATTGTGAAGTTTCCGCCATTATGGATTTATACACAAATGTGGTTTTCCCAGTGAATTTTGATTGTGAAACAGTTTTGTTAGTAGTTATCATTGGAAATGAATCATTTTGTTGTATTTAACATTCCTTGTATTTAGAAGTTGTACTTGCGAAAACCGATATAAATAAAAATTGTTAGAAAACCACATATTAGTATCCAAACCAATTGCAGGTGTAAACTTTAAAATTATTTCTTTCCTCACATGAGATTTTGCACCCCAGACCTCCCTTACCTAACCTTAATTAATCTGACCAAACCAAACTTAATATTTGAATAAACTTTAGTTACCTACCAAACTCCATTTACTTAATATACTTTATCAAAGCTAACCTAATCTAAACTAATATTGTAAGATTATTAAAGGAGTTGTCCTGGAAGACCCCATTGTCTTAGATAGCACTACCTAGGAAATCAAGAAATGCAGGCTAAGTTTATCGTTTTCTAAACATCTAGTAGATAATTGATAGGATCAGGTGATCATCCAATACTAATCAACCTAACCTAACGTGCTGTGATGGCTAAAGATGGTGCTGCTGTGATTCATCAAGATCAGTGTGTGTGAGATGTCCACGTTGAGCTCAGAAAAGGAATGGAGGTAATTGTGATCAGGGCTGCATTTTGACATGGAGGCCCCCTGGTGAACTTTAATAATTGAAGCTCATAAAAATAAAATGTAACAAGACATATTGCTTGACATCCATAAATTATTATTTTCTGGTAGAAACGATTGAGGATCACATTTGTTTAACAATTATCAAGGAATATGTGAAGGCCAGTGGAGAACTGTCCACTATGCCCAGTCCTAAATCCAGGCAAGATAGTGATGTACTTTAATATCTAAATACTAATGATTCATCATAAATGTAGGTGGAAATTACTAGATAGAGAGATATATCCATACAGTAATACTGAAGGTAATTATTAGTGTAACTCATAAATGCTTCTCCACCTGATCTCCAATTCTCGGGTTTAAAACATTTTCATTTCAGTTCCAATATGTTTCCTTGTAGTTTGGAATTAAATCTGTGGCAGTATTAAATAGGTCTGGTGTCAAAACCCTGTAGTTAGCAAATGCACGTTTTGTTCAGTGTTAAACTACTAGGGTAGTGAAATGGAATCTTGGGGAAAAGCTCCCTATTTAGGTTTGTGCTGTCTTTGGAGTGTTTGTTTTATTTCCACCAGAAATTGCTGATTTTTGTGATATTCTCCCATGCAACTGCATCCCATTATTGAGGAGGGAGTAGAGAATGAGGACACCTTGGAAACTTGAGTTTTTTTTATTGACTTCCGTCAGAAATGTTAAAACAAAATGGGAAAGCCATTTTGTTGATTTCCAGTTTTTAGGGATGGCACAGTATATACAGTATTTACTGTTTGGATGTGATCAGTATCCATTGGTTGGCAGTAAGAATTAAGTATTGTTACTAGTAGATTATCATTAGTTTGATTTCTTAAGGCCAAAAGTGTATTCCCAAAGAGTAATTAGTTTTAATCGCTGAGAATGAGTGATGAACTGTTTAAAAAATGTCCCAAATTTGCCCCTTAAATTTTGTTATGAAGCACTCAGGCATATTGCTTGTAATTTATTGTATTATACTGGTGTTTATTGCACTCACTTTATTAAAAGTGGCCATGTATTCGGGTGGTAATGCTCACGACTTTGATTCAAGTCTAGGTTTCGTGGCCCACCACGATCTGAGGTTAAAGAGGGCATTCACTCAGGGTAATGGCTGCACTTGCCAAAACCCAAGCTCATTGCATTAAGGCACCATCCTAGACCTTAGTACAAAAAGGGAGTCTGACATAAAACCAATCACATTACATTTTTTCTGATAAAGGCATGAAAATATCAGCATTATTATATTCAGTTTTGCATAACACTTTGGGAAAGCATTCCATTGGCTTGGCACCCCTGATATACACTAGATATAACCACAGAATATAAGAAGAGATTTTTGTGGTATATTTTGATGCTTAAACAGGAACTTCTGTGGTTTCTCGGGGTAAATATTAGTTTGGCATTTTGAAAGAATGGGGTTCAGGCCCACCTTTTATCTTTGGCAAAGAAGTGAAAATTTAATTTATTCTTGCCAATGATGTGTTGAGAATAGTTGCAGTATTTTGTTTCTACCACCTGCCAACTAAGGAGGCATAAATATTACATAAGAGGAAGTGGTAGCTGTTTTGCGAATTTTGGAACCAGTTGAATAATGAGCTCATTCACGAGAATAGGCAATCTTAAGCTTGCCCAGAACTTATGTGGCCAATTAAAATTCTACTTCTCAATACTTTGCATACCCAATATCATAAATGACTTGAAATAAAGTTCAGAACATCAGTGAATAAGTCTTGAAAGAAATTTGTCTGTGGTATATGTCCCAGTTGGCATGGACTGCATCAGTACAATGGTTAGAACACTCGATTTGGGAGGTGACATACCCGTGATCGACCCACCTCAGGGCTTTAGGGAGGGCATCTAGCCTAAATTTTCCAACTCCAATCTGCCTGTGTCCATTCCCAGAATTGGTATTAGAAGTGACATAAATCGGTAAACAGCAATACTGTATATTCCTTTTGGCAGGGGAAAACGATACTGCACCTGTATTGCATGTATGTCGTAAGAGCCGACCTAAATCGATTGGGGGGTTAGTTTTTTCATGCTATATTACAGCTGTTAAGTGAGAAAGCCATGTTACCTCCTTTTTTCAGTTCAGATTTTGCCACCCTATTGGCCGGTATGAGATGTATATCGCTTAATGTTACCAACATTTTTAATTAAAGTTTTTCTTCCTTTTCAGCATGGCATTATTTTGCCCCATTACACTGGCACTATTGCTATTTCTTGTAGAAAGTTTGTCTTGCAATAGGTAAGGTACTATAAATGTATGTTAATTTAACTAGAAATATATTACCATTTTAGTCTAGTAATGTTATCATTCAACTAGTAAAAAATTTCTTTCATGTGATTTTTTTTTATATTTGTACTTTATGTAATTTTTTGGAAACCATATTTGTCACTTACATTAAATGCTGATTATTATAAGAAGTCTATTTTAAGCCCCCCCCCCCCAAGAATTCTTTGCAATCCCAAGGCTTAGATATTTTAAGACTTTACTTACATCACATCATAGAAATACATTATGCAACCTTTGTCTTTATTATGAAATTTTAAAGTTTGAAGTCTTTATCTGTAGCAGATAAAAATAATTTTGAGAAGCAAAGAAGTAGGTTTCTCTACACCTTGAATGTGGTATATTTTTTATATTCTCTGTAACATGAACTTGTATTTTTTAGGACAGAGGAAGCAGACGGCTCAATTTATAATGTAAATACCACTGTCAAAGGTGTTGTGACCTATCCTATCTTGGATTCTGAAGAGGTCACAACAGTATCTAATGCTGATTATGAATATGATCTCACATCACCTCATACTGAGGTTGATAATGAGGATGTGTGGAGTCAGTACCCTCTAATAACGATGGTAAAGTTTTGATTTGTATTTTGTAATCATGTAAAATATATACAAGGTCCATATCCTGATTTAAATGACAGATTAGTTTGTACATCAATGACTTGAAATAATTAAACATACTGTATTTCATTCATTCACACTTTATCTTATACCTTTGATTCTCTTTTAGATGAGACATACATTATAGCATCTAAGTTATGCTTAGACACATTACATTGATAATGGTACTTTAAAAAAAACTGACTTAGGTTCTGCTTAATTGTTTGGTCGTTTAATATTACTGTGGAGAATTTAATGAGTTTTTAGGTGATTTGCCTATGGTTGCAGGGAACAGTTGTTCGACTTTTTCTGATATTTGTTTCTTTACTGTAGCAGATGCTATGGCTTTTATAATTAGACAGCAATTGATTCTTCAGTGATTGGAGTGCTGACTGGGGTGTCAATACTAATGTGGGTGAATGTTGTTCACAATACTTTACTAGTCAACATGTACAAACATCGGCACTGTTAGTGGGTACTTTGCAAATTGCAACGCCCCTATGCACAAGCTCTTAGGTTTACATTTTGATGGCTCTCTCCTCGTGTGACGACCCTATGTGGAAGAGTTGATTGTACATTGTCAGTGGCATCTCGGTATTTTCCGTGCCTTTTCAGGAGTCTCGTGGGGAGAAGACAAGGAGATATAGAGGATTATTTACAGTGCCTTTATCCTTTGTAAAATACCTTATGGTAGTGTGGTTTATGGCTCTGCAGGTAAAACTGTATTGAATATTTTATAGGATACAGTATTCAAAATATTGCCCTGTGGGTGATTACAGGATTACTGTATAGTACACTGATCTTTTCCTTGCAATGTGATTGCACCATTTCTTCTATCAAGTATTATATTGATATGTGTGCTCACCAATACTTTCATAGGGCCTCGTATCCTCTAGGTCAAATCCCATCAGAACAGAAGTTTTGGCAGATAAGGGGAGGGCCCGTGCTCAGCATTGGTTACCAAATTCTAGGAATTGTCCTGTAATGTTGAGAGTGGAGTGCATATGCCTTTGGTTGGGCCTCTATCTTGTTTCCCTTTGAGCCTTATACTCTATTTCTTCTCAATACTCCCATGGGTCCATCTTCAGTACAATATAAATGTGAATCTTGTTATTCAAGCAAAATATATTTTGCCTCAGACATACTTTTGTTCCCTCTTTACTATTACAATGCATAGATTTCCTAACCACCTCCAGTTTTACACTGATGATTCTAAGTCTGCTGTGGTTGATATATCCTCACTGGAGTCTACACTATTTGTCTATTTCTTAAAATCTCATGCTGCCTGAACGCTTGCTAATTATCGCTTTGTATTGACTGCCTACAATTATTTGTAAGCAGGAAGCTCCTCACTGGGGCCTTCTTCATTGACTGTCCTCTGTGTCAATTCTAAACCATCCTTTGAAGCACTCCGCTCTTCAATGTCAGTGTGACTTTTTGATATAAAACTGCTCACAAGCATTAGTTTGTGTATGGGGGCATTAGTTTGTGTATGGGAAGGTGGTTGTAGCAAATGGACTGTAGCCCATTGCGGCTTCTCTGGAAATAAAGCAGCGGTTTGGTTTGCTAAGCTGGCCTTCTCTCTTCCTCCCTTATGCCCACTTAGCCCAACAGTATGTGATATATTGTCAGTTCTGAAAGGTTGCTTCTTATCATATTGGTCTTCAAAGTGGCATGCTGGTCGTCATCAAGTGTTCCTAGGCAATCACAAATTGGAATGGCATTGGTGATCATGGGTCACACTTCTAAGTTGCTGGTGCATTTACGTCTGGGACATTGTCGCTTGTGTGGTATTATGCATCGATTACGCCATGTGCCAGATCCAAATAGTAGTTACTTTATTCAGAGAGGCTTGACCACTCATTCAGTCGGTTATTCATCGATTACGCCTTGTGCCAGATCCAAATAGTAGTTACTTCATTCAGAGAGGCTTGACCACTCATTCAGTCGGTTATTCATCGATTACGCCTTGTGCCAGATCCAAATAGTAGTTACTTCATTCAGAGAGGCTTGACCACTCATTCAGTCGGTTATTCATTGATTATGCCTTGTGCCAGATCCAAATAGTAGTTACTTTATTCAGAGAGGCTTGACCACTCATTCAGTCGGTTATTCATCGATTACGCCTTGTGCCAGATCAAATAGTAGTTACTTCATTCAGAGAGGCTTGACCATTCATTCAGTCGGTAATTATAGATATTCGATTTTTATCCATCATACCTTGCTCTCCCTAGGAGTTCGCAACATTTCCTTCTTTTACAATTGGGAGGTGAGCCAAATATTTTGCGAATACTATATAAGATAGGTTTTTGTAAGGAGATTTGTTCCTTTATCAGTCAGTAATTTAGATTTGTAGTTTTTCTTGGGTTACTTGTCCGTGGTTATCGTGCTCAGTAGTGTTACCTTACTCTGTTACTCAAATTCAGCAATTTATGTGGACCCTGTAAGCTTACCAAACTTAGTGTCCTGCTCATACGGGAACAAAAAGAAGAGTAATAGATGTCCTATCTTTTTAGTTGCAGAATTTGAGATCAAAGGCTTGGCATGTCAACCTACAGAACACCACAGTGCAATTCCTTCAATTGTATTTGGTGCCTGTATTCTACCAAGAGAATGTTCAATGGGCTTTTCGCAAAACCAAATACATTTTGACATCCACAAGAGAAGTATTTGCAGAAGAAAATTTAGGGTGGGTGTATAATGCTACGTTGAACACTATGGATTCTGTGATACCCCTCTTCTCAAAGGCCAATCTGCACTCCATCTACAATCAGACTCTGAATGCTATTGACATGTTCCTGATCTCTCCCAAGAGGTTTATGTATACTACCATGGCAGTTGCTGTAGCCATGAGCCCTGTGATCATATCTGTGAGTTTTTCAAAATAATTACTTTGTCATGTCTTTGATATATGTTGCAATTATAAATACAGTTTAAAGTTAGTCTTTTAGCAAATATTCATGCACAGAACAATAGAGAGCATATGTTCAAATATGACCGAAGTAAGATTCTTATAGTATATGAGCAAATAATTTCAAATATATTCTTTGCAGTTTAGGAGAAATAATACGTCAGTACTATTCCATGCATGTCGTTGGAGCAAACAAAAATGGTTATTTATTTGTTGGGCTGACAACCTCATCCTCCCCCCCCCTTTTTTTTTACCACAATGCATATTATTAAGGGGATGAGGATGGACCTGGTCAGATGAAACCAATCTGCCTCCCTGTTTTCAGTTGTGGCCACTTTGCTAGTTTCACTAAGCAGGAATTGGCATCCTGTTAATACTAGAATGCTGGCACTGCCATTATACTATCAAATATATTGTTGTATTACTTGTCAAATATATTATTGTATTACCTGAAGGACATTTATAACTACTGTATAGATCAATACTAATACTGTTTCCTTTTCATAGTGGTTTCAGGCACTTGTCACGTCATTCATAGGCTTTATAGACAGTTCGTTGTTTGTGGCCACTGGGCGCGGGCTAAGTCGCTCGTTGTTTTGGTCAGCGTATCCTGATTTTCACTCCTCGCCTTACGCACATAACAGATTTGAGCGATCTTCAGGTATACCTGATGGTAATTCTGTATCAGATATTCTTTTCGAGGTCGCCCGTGTTCTTATCGAGTATGTGGGTGATATGTATTTTTCTTGATGCTTCAGATACTAAACACTGAGGTCTGGAGGTCTGAACTATTATTTGGTGATGTTGTATGAGTATATTACCTCATTATTATAGAATTTTTATGATAACATATTAAGTTGTCTTGTTACTAAATTCACACTGGAGGATGTAAATGGATCTTTTATTTTATTGTGAAAAGTTTTTGTAAAAGATATACACTGTGTTTTTTCCCTGTACTGTTATTGTACTACCTGAATGGAAACCTAAAAATGTTTGATATTTTTTAACATTGGCTGTGGTCTTGTACTTAAATTATTTCTTAAATGGTTTGTTATAGATACACTTTTTTCATATTTAGAAATCTCTGAAAAGCATGTGTGTGAATATTATGAGTTGCAAGAAGTTATAGGAAAATATATTTGTTGTATTAGTATTGTACAAAACACAGACAGGGTATACCGATTTATGTAGCACTTGTATGCAAAGGTACTTGATAGAAATAGTATAGCACGTCCACTCCTTTGCTGAGCCAAGCTTTGTATAGTTTCCTTGAAACCTCCACATTTGTATATTTTTTTAGGATTATACCTGTATATTCACTATAGTTCTCAGTTACAAGGCAATCAAATATATGAGTCTCTCTAATTTTAACTTCAAACTTAAGATGCAGAAGACCCCGTTTAATGATATAGAGAGCACCCCATGTAGAGATCAACAAGGAATCCTTGGAAACATACTTTTTTTTCTCTATTTTGGATTGGCTTTTAAATTTAGATGCAAAATTTGTATATTTTATTAGGACCCACTCTGAAACTTAACTACGTATCATTAACCCTCTGTCATTGCTTTCTCATTCTTACATTGCCCCTTACATCAGCTGTTAACCATAATCTCAGCTGTGCTGATTTTGCTGAGAGCTTTTCACAAATCATTTGGCTCATCATATATGTTTTATCGCAAAGAATATGTTCACTTTTGCTACATATTTTACTCTGATCTCAGTTGATGAAAGGTGATAACGAATTGCAAAAAACGCCCAGAAATGTATCGTTCCTTGGCATTTTGTATTTCGTTATTTGGTGTCTTTTTGATAAATACTTTGATAAATTTCATGAAAATGGGATGAAAAAAAGTGTGATTCTGCACTTAGGTAAGTTTCAGTGTTATTAGTGACCTTGCATTGATATGGTTAATGTCTTGAAATTATTATTATTATTATTATTATTATTATTATTATTATTATTATTATTATTATTATTATTATTATTATTATTATTATTCTCTCGTACTTTGCATTTCCTTCTATCTTTTTCCTGGGACAGGGGACAAGAGTAGTCTCGGTGCTCCCCTTCATATTGTAGAAATAGGCTGAATGGGTCTGAGTTCAGGGACGGAAATCCTCCCCTTTGAATTTTCCTTAGAAATTCTGATGATAGTAAGATGCATTAGCATTTATATTCTTCATTGCATGTGTATATTCATGCTAAAGTTTTGCTTTGTGATCATTTGATATCACTGGCCAACTTTAAGCCATTCTCTTTATTAAAGATGATTGTGCCAACATTTTTGTATTTATTGGAGAGAACCTTGTGCATGTAACTCCTTGTCCATTCTCTGCTTCATGAGTACAGGAAATACGTTTCCTTAAATTTATTAAACATTTTAACATTTTATTTGTAGGATTTCAACATATTTTTAAGTAATAGCCTCATGACTTCTTTTAACTTGTCATTATTGTAATATTCGGTAGGTTGTATTGTACTCTACAACAGAAACAGGAGGGGCACATTAAATGATATGCAGTTGATCCAGTAACTGACAGGTTATATTATGATGATGCAACAAAAAATTTCAAGTGTGCCGGCCCCAATGCTTCCAGGACTACATTTTGACAAATTAACTTTACTTTGAGGAGAGTACTGAAGAGCTCTAACATGCGTAGTACTTGGAAGAGCCAATAAGAGCCTATCGGTAATGCTCTGCATTGCCTTTTCAGCTGGGATCTATATGAAGCGAGCAGTGTACCCTTCCTATTCAAATGGGTTAACCCAATTACAATAACGAATTCGTAATCCTCTGCAAGGAGAATAGGGCACTATGTGCAACTTGGATATAGCTAGTGATTACCTAATTGTGATTACCTACTTGTGTTTACGGGAAAGAGCCCAAAGCTCGTATCTTCCCGTCTCCTGATCGGTTCCATTTTATACTTAGTCATACTTATCATACCTGTCCTTAAAACTATGGATTGAGATAGCATTAACTACATCCTCGCTTAGCCAATTCCAATTATCAACTACTCTTACACTGAAAAAGTATTTCCTTACATCCTGCAAAGAAGTTTTCTTACGAAGCTTCAAACTATGACCTCTAGTTCTAGAGCCAGCCATATCAAAATATCGATCCCTATCCACTCTATCATAACCTTGAAGGAATTTAAAGACTGTCACCATATCCCCCCTCACTCTTCTAGCTTCGAGTGATGGTAAGTCTAATTCCCTCAGCCTCTCATCATAAATGAGATTGCGTATTTCTGGCACCAGTTTTGTGGCATGTCTTTGAACTTTTTCAAGCTTAGCTATGTGCTTTTTCAAGTGCGGATTCCAAAAGGGGGCTGCATATTCGAGTTTTGGCCTCACATAGGTTACATAAATATTTCTGAACATTTCCTTGTCCATGTGCCTGAAGGCTACCCTTACATTTGATAAGAATGCATATGCTGCCCTTACTATGCCATTTATATGTATTTCTGGAGACAAATCTGCCAGTATGTTTACTCCTAGATCTCTCTCATTTTCTGTCTCTTGAAGTTGTACTCCAGCCACCGAGTAGTCAAGCTTGGGCCTTCTTGCACTTGTACCCATTCTCATTACCTTACATTTTGAAGTATTGAATTTCATTAGCCACTTTTCTGACCACTCATGCAGATTATTTAGATCCTCCTGAAGTTCTCTACCATTGTTCTCGTTTTTTACTTTCTTCACAATCTTTGCATCATCTGCAAACATATTCATGAATGAATTTACAGACTCTGGTAGGTCATTTACATATACAAGGAACAAAAGTGGCCCTAAAACTGAACCCTGTGGAACTCCACTACTAACTCTTCTCCATTCAGACACTGTCTTACTCTAACCCTCTGTTCCCTTCCTTCTAAGTAAGTTTTTATCCATTCCAAAACATTTCCACCTATTCTAACCATTGATTGCAGCTTCCTAATAAGTCTCCCATGTGGAACAGTGTCAAACGCTTTCTGGAAGTCTAGGAATATGCAATCTGCCCAGCCCTCTTTCCTGTAAGATTTGGCTTACCTCATCATAAAATTCTAATAAGTTAGTTACTGTTGATCTACCTTCTCTGAAGCCATGTTGCCTCACTGACAAAAAGTTGAAGGATTCCAAGTGAAGAGAGATATGTTTCCTTAGTAGTTTCTCCATAACTTTGCAAACTATGCTGGTCAAGGAAACTGGTCTATAGTTCAGAGCCGTATCCCTCCTTCCCTTTTTGAAAATAGGTATCACATTTGCTTGTTTCCAGCATCTTGGAATCTCCCCCGACTCCAGTGACTCCTTAAATATGATACTTAGTGCCACTGATATTGTGTTTGCGCATTTTTTAAGCACATGAGGGGGTATGTCATCAGGACCTGTAGCTTTATGAACATCTAAATCCATCAGCGCTTTGCATACCTCTGTGGCTGTAAGGTTGAGTGTACGTCCCCAAAGGGGTAAATACACATGGGGGGAAAACCTAACAATGTTCCTGCACCAACGCACAATTTTTTCTCAAGAAGGTCTTGGCATTCCTTCTCACCAGTCGTTAATCTATTCTAAGGACCTGTAAGGGTCGGACAAAGCATGGCCTCTTGCGTGATGTAAGGCATCCTCAGATCACAGGAGTGTGGGCTGATTGGTACACCAAGCGAATGTTAACAAAATCAGAATATAAAAGCATAGGGATATGTTATGCCATCACAGACAAGTCGGAAATGACATTTTTTGTTCTTTGATTCAAGATGGTAGATGGAAATAAAAAGATTCGATTATATAGTTTTGATCTAAGAAATTATAAAGTTAATAATCCTATGCAATTTACCTCAGTATACTGCTAAAAGGAGGATTGAAGGAAGTACCAAATATAAACTATAATAAGTTATGGAAAGACATCACCAGAAATATAGTTATCATGCCTTTACAAAGGTATCTTGGCACTGATCTGAGTGTTTTGAATCTGGCTTATTGCTTCTCTCTTGGAAATTGGCAGGAGGAAGTGGAATAAAGCCTCCCAGAAACAAAACTCTTTAAAATAATTGAGGGCTCTGTTCCACGAAAGTTCCTACCCAAAATTGAGGTGTCATCTTGATTGGAGGGTCAGCGGCCGATCATAAAGTGCTAAATGTATGTAAACTGTCTTCCTCAGTCCGGCCACATGGGGGGGGGGCACTCCTTTGGTACAAGGGAAACAGTGGCATACCAAGGGAGTGTCCCCGTTTGTGCTGGACTGAAGAAGGCACTTTATGAACACTTAGGCCTTTATGATCAACTGCTGACACTGCAATCAAGAAGACATCTCGGTTGTGGGCAGAAACTTTCATGGTGGCTTTGGGGCTGTTGGACCGTAATTGCATTGTTGTAGCACCATAATAAAATCTGTCATCATCTACGCCACCTGTATCTCTTGCTGTAGTGAACACTACTAGGGCACTGGAACTAAAGTGGTGAGTTGATATCTGTTTTAAGCCAGAATTTATAAATCCAGCGAACCAGAATCTTCTTGTATCAAAAACTGTTGGAATGTTCTCGGCATTTATCTCCATCCTTTGTCAAGTACTATCTTGCGAGCAGTTTTATACATTTGGTGCACCGTTTTATGTGCTACAAATGGTACGTGAATGAAGACAGGTTGGAGCTGGGGGAATAAGACTGGATGCACTTTTTAACGTCACATGGTGTGCTCAAACCTGCGTC
Source organism: Halocaridina rubra (assembly GCA_037179515.1). NCBI lineage: Eukaryota > Metazoa > Arthropoda > Malacostraca > Decapoda > Atyidae > Halocaridina > Halocaridina rubra. The sequence goes on along the minus strand of JAXCGZ010009471.1, from coordinate 108,448 downwards.
AGTTGCCCCCAACTACCATTGAGCTACTTTGGTCCCCACAAGTAGGCTGAAGGATAGTGTAAAAAGTTAATGTTTCATGACCTGGCTATTAAAAATGACTGATGGAGAATAAACAAAAAGGGAAGTGTTTAAGATCAAAACCCTTAAGTATCTATCTGTAGTTTAGGGAGCTGAATGTGGTCGCCGTGGCAAGGTGGTAGTGTTTGCGAATTTGAGTTGTCAGGTCGAGGATTCCTAGCCTGCCACAGTCTGTGGTTAGAAATGGCATTCTATTAGGGTAATGATCACACCTACCAAAATCAAAGTTTTTTGCAAGAAGGCATCGTTCTATCCCTTAATAGAAAAGGGAGGTCGTGACATAATTTAAACCGGGAGGAGAGAGAAGGTGCTGTGGAAAATGATAAGAAGATTTGTTGGAAAAAACTTTTTCGCAGATCTGTAGATTACATTAGTGTCAATATAAAAAGCCTGAGTGCAATTGACTAAATCTTATGACATTAATTTATTTTCCCAATTCTTTCCTCTTTTTAAGGAGGCAATATGAGAGAGAGAGAGAGAGAGAGAGAGAGAGAGAGAGAGAGAGAGAGAGAGGAGAGAGAGTCATCATCTAGTTTTAACTGTGAGGAAATATCACTGAGGGAGGAAGTGAGCGAGTGAGGTGTACCTCTCAGCCTCTGTTCCTCTACCCTCAATCAGTCACATCTCAGACTCTTAAGAATTAAGAGTGTGAATCCATTTGAGTGGGAAATCTGAACCTGTTGAATGCCGTAGCTCTGTTGGTGTTGATATTATTTTGTTGTTGTTGTTGTTGTAGTCTCTAATAATGTTTTAAATTTTTTTTGGTAATATCTGTGGCTGAAATGTCATGAAACCCTGAATAGTTTCATAAAATTACACGGTTTATTTTTATTCTTGCATATGGGCTCATATTAAAATTATAACGAATGTTATGAATATAATCACTGGTTCATATGTTAATTTGAGCGTGTGCCATTGAACATATACTGCTTTAGACACAGTGCCACAGATCTAAGAAAATAATGATTTACAGATGAATGCTGACCTGTCAAGGATATTAAGTGTGTCCTCTAAGAAAAGACTACAAAAGAGAGAATGAAGAAAGTGAATATTATAATATATCTCCTTGGACTATTGGTTATAGGTGAGATTTGATTATTATTATTATTATATTATTATTATTATTATTATTATTATTATTATTATTATTATTATTATTATTATTATTATTATTATTATTATATCTACTTCTCTGTCTCATAGTGTTTGTCAATTGTGTCTTTGTATACTATCACAGTACAGTATAGCCGGTATTGGGTAGTTGAACTGTCAGCCAACTATCCATTTTATTTCCTTATCCACTCAATTCTCTCCTTATTGTTGTTTGTGTCCTAATAGTTAACTATATATTTGTTTTAAAATATGCCTTGTCTTGCATTAATCTATATATTTGCTAATATCTATCTATCCTAGTACCCTGCTTTTAATTATTTAAGTGGGGAGCAGTGGATAAGAGTAAGACTTAAGTCCACATCAATACACCTTATGTCAATTATCAACCAGATCTAGTAACTGCATTTTTGAATATGCTTGCAGATGATACAACTCTTGTAAAATAAATATAGATTAATGTAGTGATAAAATAAGTTAAAGATGACCTTAATAATATACTGGAATGTTCAGACAAGTGATAATATAAAGTAATGAGAATAAGGCTAAAATGCAAGTTGACCTATGTTTAGATAGTTAATAGCTGGAAAGGAACTTGAAGAATCTGAGAGCGAATGAGATCTGTTGGTCAGTGTATTTGGCAATTTGTCTACAGAAATGCTTATAAAATGGTGTAATGAAAACAGTGTATGCATTCTCAGCAAAGATAAAGATGGTCTTCATATACATAGTCAAAGAATGTATACTTATACGTATCAACATGATATATGTGAGACCCAAACTTTGGTATTGTACATTACTTACGAATTCACACTTGAAGAATCATTTAAAAGCTGGAGAGAATTCAAAGACATTCTATAGGCTGGTAATAGATATACAAAATGTGTATTAGAGGAAAGACTGAAGGAGTGAGACCTACCACCACTTGAAGAAAAGAGAAAAGGGAGGATAAGGTAGCATTTTAAATTCCTCCATAGTTTCTGCAGTGTTGATGGGCATGATACATTGATATGTGTGATAAAAAAAGTTGAGATTACTATTCGCAACATTATAATCAAACTTCTTTCCAGGATGCAATAATAATGTAAAAAATAGTTAATAATTGGAATTAGCTAATTGAGGATATTTTCAATATTAAATTTATGAATAGTTCTAAGGGGTCGGTGAATAAAAAAAACTACTAGGAGACTGGGAACTATATGCATAAGGATATTCCCATGAAAACAATTAGGTATATTGCAGATATATCCTCAGAGCAGCCTACCTATCTGCAGTTGTCATTATGCTGTTCATGAAATACAAGCATTACTCATTGCCAAAACGTCACAGCAAAACCTGTTGTATAAGTGACTGACATTTGGAATTCACCTTAAATGGTTTTACTTTTAGTTCTTTATTGATGCTTATATATACCTTATTATTACTTATTACTCTTTAGATATGACAATATTTGCACATGAATGTGGTATTTGTTCAGTTGCTTTGATGTTCATCTTTGCACTGTATTTGTAATCCTTATTTGATTTTGTTTTGTTACATTGTTTTTATCAACCAACATGCATTTATATATGTTTTTTTATTTGTTACAATTTTTTACCACAGTGTCTTTAGGATCAGCTGATCGCGAAGAGATTAGAGCATTTATAAGGCATGGGGGAACTAGTGGGAGAGGTAGAGCGGAAAGAAGAGGAGCTAGTGACAGAAGAAACAGAACTGATAGAAGAGAAAGAGGTGACATAAGAGACAGAGATGACAGAATAGAAGAAACTGGGAAAAGGCAAGACCCAAATCATATATGTTCCCAAGATCCTCCAGAATGTGATGGTAAGTTATTTAATCAGTTTTTTTATGGAAATTCTTGATTCTGTTGTATATTGTCATGGAAACATTCCTTTAGAATACTGTTTTGTTCCAGATTAACTCTCTCTCTCTCTCTCTCTCTCTCTCTCTCTCTCTCTCTCTCTCTCTCTCTCTCTCTCTCTCTCTCTCTCTCTCTCTCTCTCTCTCTCTCTCTCTCTCTCTCTCTCTCTCTCTCTCTCATATCGTCCATCGTCACCATTATATATATATATATATATATATATATATATATATATATATATATATATATATATATATATATATATATATATATATATATATATATATATATATATATATATATATATATATATATATATATATATATATAATACAGTATTCATAGGGTTATATTGCTTATTTTTTATTAGGGTTGTGAAATAGTGTTTTTGCCTTTATCAAATCTGGACTCACGAAGATTCTCTTCTGCCACTGACCTAACACTTTTAATGACTCACTCGTTGAGCTTAACTTGTTGCTTTGAGTTACTGCATGAGGGACGCCACTCCCACCCAGGAAAGCTGTGTAAGCCACATTAGGGTTCGAACTCGGGCCCCTTTTGATTGTAATGGGAAGAATTACATTGATGGATTTACTTTGAGTGAGTTGTTGTTGTTGTTCCTGAAGCTGCCTTGCTGAAATCCCTGAGTCTCTTAGAATTACCGCTTCCGATCCTAGATTCTCCCCCAGTGTTTTCAGGAAGTGTATGATATATTGGTGGTTTATGTGGTTCTGTGTGGAGCAGTTTTGCATCATGTGTTTTCTGGGTTGTTCTCAATGTCTCCAGCTAGAAGACACTACTTTGAGTCATTTCTGTAAACTTCCTGCTAAGGAGTTCTGTTTCACTTCCATTTATATATATATATGAAGGTGTTATTTATGACCTATTCTGGAGTAAATGTATTAATATAAGCTTGAAAAGCACTATTTCTTACGCTATTACATGTACATGTACTGACATAGAGTAAATAATAGTCTCTTCTGGTGTATATATAGTGCAGTCAAGTTTACTCTTGGGTTATGTCTGATTTCTTTTTCAATATATAGATAAATCTTGATGTCGCAGTTATCATGAACCACATTTTGTTTACCTGTTTTTGACATAATGCGTTTTATGTAATCTTCTTATCTGCATTTTTAGTAGCATTGGTTACACTGAAACACAATGTGAGGATGTTTTTGCAGTTGGGTGGAGGTGTTCTATTTTTTGTACACAGCATAAGTGTATAGCTTTCGTCTGTTGTGTACATAAAATATGTACAAGTACTTTTGCATGCTCTTTCTTGTTCCATCACTGTAATACTATAGATGAACACACTGATTAGAAAAGGCTTTCACTCAGGGTAATGGTTGCACTTTCCAATACCAAAGTTCTCTGAAAGAAGGTACCGTCCTAGCTCTAAATAGTAAAGGGAGTCCTTGACGTAAAACCGGATCAGATGAACACACACTATAAGTGAGATTTTAATGTTTCTTTTATTATTTCTTTATTTACATTAGTGCTTCTCAGAACTTGTGGTATGTTTTTGCATGCGTACATTATGACTAAAAAACACACACACACACTGCCTGGAATAGGCGTTGTTATATACTGTAAATATGCTTTATCTTCCTTCTTTATAGGGTTCATACTCACATAGATGAGTTCTGCGAATGTTTTTGACGTAATTTATTTTGTATCATAAGTTTGCTGTATGAGAAATGGGACCTCAGTGCTTTAGAAGTTCAGAACTAATCGATTTAATAATTTTGAAATTAAAATCAGGAATTAAAACCATTACATTTTTTTTACCTCGCTGAAAAATGTTTATCTCAAAGCTTTGGGTCACTTTTAGTTTGGTCTTTGATTCTGTCTTAGTGACTCATAGTCGTTTAATTCTTAGTTTAGACACAGTTCAAAAGTATATGAATATATATGTGACCACAGTATGCATGATATGAATATTTATGTGACCACAGTATGTGTGATATAAGATATGTGATCGGTTTTACATCATAAATTCCCTTTTCTTCTAAGGGCTAGGACAGGGCCTTCTTGCAAAAGACTTTGATTTTGACAAATGTAACCATTATCCTGAGTGAATACCCTTTTTAACCTCAGACTGTGGCGGCCTGCAAATCCTCAACCTAAAGAACCAAAGTCGCGAACTTTACCACACTGACATGGTGACCACAGTTTGCATGATATAAGTACCTTCCTTTATTCTTATGTTTATTTGTTTGTTTGTTGGTGCTATACAGACAGGAACTGAGAACATTCAGTTGTAATGTAGTGAACAGACATGAGTTAAGACCTTGCAAGTAAGAAATCAAAGAATTTTAGGTAAACTGTGAATAGTAGTGTCTTTTACAATTAATAAAGCCTTGCCTTATAGATAGTATTGACATAACACATGGAGAGAGAGAGAGAGAGAGAGAGAGAGAGAGAGAGAGAGAGAGAGAGAGAGAGAGAGGAGAGAGAGGAGAGAGAGAGAGAATGGGTGGCCCCTCCATCAATCATCCAAGATAATTAGTTGTTGCTAACTGGACAATGGGCACTGGAGGGTAGAACCTCTCGCTCTGTACCCTTGACCCTGATATAGATGTTGAAGGGGATTGGAAGGAGAGTTGGAAGTGAGGTATGAAGGGAAATAAAATAGGAGGGGAAAGAAGACTTGTACTTTGGTAAGAAACAACATCAAATAAGAGAAGAACAATATAGAAAAAACGAGAAGTATGAAAGTGTAAAATGACAAATTTATGTAATCCGGCATCGAAATATGAGCATTAATACTGTTTGCGAGAGAGAGAGGAGAGAGAGAGAGGAGAGAGAGAGAGAGAGAGAGAAAATAATGCTTTTGTTGGATATTGCTTATGCAACGCTGAAAGCAGTACTGTATATATATTTATGGTAATTTTTATGATAAAATATGATGACTTCATATTGGATTTGACGTCATACAACCATATACTGTACCCTATATGGGGAAATGTGACCTCAAGTACTTGGGTTTATCACGTGTTTTGCCCGAGGGCAGAAGGATGGAAGGTGGATGCAAACACTGACAGGAAGGACTAAAGACCTCATCATTTGGATGAGTCAAGAGAATAAAAATATTAAAAGATTATTTAATGTATGACACAAATATTGAACTTAAAAGGTGATGGATGACCGCATGGATTCATTATAGATGGATAGCTGGATAGATAGAGAGCTTACAAACAATAATAGATAATAAAGATGGATATAGATAGATTAATGGCTCTATTTATAGCTAGACATTTATCACAATGGCATATAGCCAGAAAAATGGTTATATATATATATATATATATATATATATATATATATATATATATATATATATATATATATATAATATATATATATATATATATATATATATATATATATATATATATATATATATATATATATATATATATATATATATATATATATATATATATATATATATATATATATATATATATATATATATATATATATATTTCCCCCCCTGAGGGATGGGGCTAGAATTCTTCCTCTGTGTTCCCCTGCGTGTCGAAGAATCAACTAGATGGGGCAGAGTGATGGGACTGGGAATCCCCTCCTCTGTAATTTCTCTTTCCAAAGAGTCAGAGCATTTGCCCTTGACTCAGCCACTCCCCTTATAAGGGGGAAAATGGCTCATATATATATATATATATATATATATATATATATATATATATATATATATATATATATATATATATATATATATAAGTCTATAGACAAACAGATAGACACATAAACACCTACATACTTAAATACAGGTATAGTGTCTATATAGAAAAACATGAAAATAAATAGAATAAGGTCACTGACCTGATATAATGCTAATACAGAACAGATGCCCCAATATAACAGAGGGACCTTTTAAGAAGGAGAGAATTAAATATGATATCCTTAAGAAAATAAGGATATCATATTCTCATTTTCTCCTTTAATTATCACTGTGAGGCTGTACAGGTGTAGTCACTCTCTCTCTGTTTATCTATCCATCCATCTACCTACCTATCTGCCTACCTTCTCCTTTTTCTCATTAACATATTTTTGCCTCTAATTAACTTTTCATTCACCATGTTGTAGATCTCAGAAACATTTTTTATTCCCCTCTGTCTTTTTCCTTTGTGGAGAGGGGAAGCTCCAGGATTATTTTGTTGTTGTGTTGTTTTGGTGTGTTTTTAGGGTCATACTTTTTGTGTTTTATTGTTGGTCTTGTAGTAATAATAATAATAATAATAATAATAATAATAATAATAATAATAATAATAATAATAATAATAATAATAATAATAATAATAATAATAATAAATACGTAATAATATACTATACATAGTTTTCTGTTTTGTCTTGTCAGGTAATTATTTATTATTATTATTATTATTATTATTATTATTATTATTATTATTATTATTGCTTGTGGTATATTTAGAGCCTATATTTTGGTAGAGTTTTGTGTGTATGTATGTATATGTTCCTCCCCTCAATCACTTCCTGTCAAGGACTCAGCAACTGGCCATAGATAACACGCCAATTTCTTTCTCTCTCTTTTTCTTAGAAAGAGAGAGAGAGAGAGAGAGAGAGAGAGAGAGAGAGAGAGAGAGAGAGAGAGAGAGAGAGAGAGAGAGAGAGTCTGATGTTTATGATTATCAGGTGTTTGTTCAATTTCATTGTTTTTTAACTGTATAGCTCCAAAATATTGTTTGTGCCATTATTGTACTCCAGTTAACGCTCTCAGCTTTGATTCGTCATGGCCTAGTTTCAAGGCCTGGTATGTTCTGAGGTTAGAAAGAGCCTTCACTCAGGGTAACGGTCTCACCAACACCAAAGTTCTTCTCAAAAAGGCAACGTCCTATCCCTTAACAGAACAGGGTGTCCGTGATGTAAAATGATCAATCGCTGAACCTGCTTAGTTAGCAGGTGCTAACACACAAGGGATGCCACTCCTCATTTCCCAAGTGGCTACGGTGAAGAGAGGCTGTACGAGTTACCTTCAGTGACTCATATCTAGTGCGATAGTTTGTTTCATTCATAACCTTTTTTTAAAATGAGAAGCGATATTGAACTGAGCCAGCTTAGTTGCCACAACTGTAACAAGGAATTGAGGCAGCAGAGAAAAATACAATAATTCAGTACTCTCTTTGGATCTTGTAAAAAAGGGTGACTCCAGGGTGCTCTGTGGTTATTCATATTTACAAGTTTAGTCACCTAGCCTAACCTGAGCTAACCTAACTTAATTTCAGCTAAGCTAAGCTTACTTCTCCTAACCTAACTTATCCTATCCTATCTTATCCTATCCTAATCTAACAAACCTAACCTAACCTAATTTCTGCAAAGCTAAGGTTATTTAACCTGACCTAATTTAATCTATCCCATCTTATTCTATACTAATCTAATGTAACCTAACCTAACCCAGCCTAACTTAACCTAATCTAAGGTAAGTTAAGCTATGCTAACCTAATATCATCTAATCAAACCTATCCTAACCGAAATTAAACTAACAATTGATGGGGTTTTTGAACTCTATATGGGGTTTAGGGGATTTACTCATTTTTTGCAAGCTTCATAATTTATTACTCTTTTTTTTTTTCCACAGGTATTGGACTTGCACATTTACCCCTTAAGCATACCTTGACTTATAACTTAGACGGTACTTGGGACCTTTTGCTTGATATTAAAAATGAAGCTCCTAGACCCAAGGTTTCTTCTAAGAATGTCGTACTTGAGGGTCAAGTTTCACTCACTCGTGTTTCAGAGTGCCGGATTAGAGTCGTTTTGCAAAATGCCACGAGCAGTGATTGGCCAGTTAGTATGGAAGACATTAAAAGTTTTTTTTAAGTAGCTAATTACATTTAACTTTATTTCACTGTATTTTATTTAAGTGCCAGAGTAAGAGTACCTTCTCTTGTCCCATGTTTATTATAAAATTTGACTAATAGAATAGCAGTGTGGAGACTGACACACTCCTCTTCAAAGAGTTTTAGTTTTTGCTTGAACACACCTAACAAAAGATGCGTGGACATGCATGGTATACTTAGACTTTACTACTAAATGGAATGCAATATGGTTTTCTTATATATAAAGTATCAATAGGATTATATTTTCAGATACCCGTTGGCACGTTTGAGTCACATATCGTGGTATCAAGTGGCGTAATGCAGGCAGTGTGTGGGGAGAGAGATGTTTCTCAGTTGCATCCTTATCCAACATCTCATCTTTACTCATTAGTTCGAAGTATTGTCTCAGCTTCTCTTAATCTCTCACCATTTGTTGATGATCAAGACGACGTGATAGTTGAGGTATGAATTAAAACAACACAGCTGATGTGTTCTGCAATTCAATTTGCATTTTGTATTGAATGGTTCATCATGTTTCAGGACTCACTGTTGATTTTATTGATAGTTTAATTTTTGTTCATAGAATGATCATATGGGAGAATGCGAGACTAGATATGAAACAGTGCACTTGGAGCCTGACGTGCAAGAACTGAAGAGGACAAAGAATCTTCATCTTTGTGTCGGACACAGTGGCAGCAACACCAAACCCTCGTTACATCTGGATGACAAAAATGTAATTATGCATTGTATGGAGACTTTTTCTTTACACGCGGTTTTGATTATAGCTAGGTAATTTGTCATAGGGATTTATTTGTTTATTAAAAACATTATGCTATGAGAGTAAGCTATGCTAAATTGGCTTTAGATTTAATTTAATTTAGATATCTATCTCCATTTTCTTCTTGCATGTGATTCTCAGTATATATTTTTCTATAGAATGCATTACTATTGCTATGAATGGAGTTCTAAATTAGCTTAATAATACTGTATAGCGTCCCTGTATTAAATAGTGAATACTTTCCCATTTATTCTACAGATATGGGAATGCTTCCACACATATAGAAGTCAAGAAGATCAATTAGTAATTGGAAATTCATCAAATATTGAGACAGATAACCCACGGCTGATCAAGATAACCTGTTCTCAGTTTATGACTATGTCAGATGCGGCTAATTTCAGTGCCTCTTTAAACTTAAGTTTGGCCAATATTGAAGAATGGATCCCTGATGGTGGTAGTGATGGATGTGTGTAAATTTTTTTTTGCATACTGTATTTGTCTTTTTGTTTGTCTGATGGTCTCCTAGATATTTATATTGTATATCTATCAGTATAGTATTGGCTGTGATATATATTATCACTGTTAGCATAGGTATATATTGTTTATATATCTGTATATTTCTGGCTGTGATATATATATTATCCCTGTTAGTCTTGCTATATATATATATATATATATATATATATATATATATATATATATATATATATATATATATATATATATATATATATATATATAAATATATAATATATATATATATATATATATATATATATATATATATATATATATATATATATATATATATATATATATATATATATATATATATATATATATATAGTGTTCCCCCGGTTATTCGCGTTTCTTGGTTCGCGTTCTCACTGTATTGCGGGGTGATTTTTTTTTTTTTTTTTTTTTTAAGATTATTTTGACACCAGGATGGGCCAAAAAATGATAAACTAAAACAGACTTTATCAGGTTGTAAAGAGAAACAGAGATGGAGAGTGTAATGACCTGTCAGATGTGAAGGGATTATAAAAGATGTGTAATGAATATCCAGCTCTCTGCTGGGTTTTAATATACCTCTGCATTACTTTCATGATGTCTATTCCAATAATTCTGCTTAGATCTTATTGTTATTATTATTATTATTATTATTATTATTATTATTATTATTATTATTATTATTATTATTATTATTATTATTATTATTATTATTATTATTATCATTATTATTATTATTATTATTATCATTGGCAACAATAATTTTCCTTTGATGATGATTGTGGAGATTATTATCATCATCATTATTATTATTATTAAGGGCTCATCATTGTTTGTAAATCTGTTGGTTTATTTACTTTTAATAATTGTGTCAAGTGCCCCTCCCTAGTTGGCTGGGACAAAGAGAGTGTGGGGGTTGGCTAGAATAGGATGTTGGAGAGAGAGAGAGAGAGAGAGAGAGAGAGAGAGAGAGAGAGAGAGAGAGAGAGAGAGAGAGAGAGAGAGAGAATCTTTAAGTAACTATTGTTCATTCAACCAAAACTACATTATTTATAGTAAAAATAATGGTTTAATTACGAATTCGTAGTAGCAATAATAATAATAATAATAATAATAATAATAATAATAATAATAATAATAATAATAATAATAATAATAATAATAATCTCCCCAATCATCATCAAAGGAAAATTATTGTTGCCAATAATAATAATAATAATATTAATAATAATAATAATAATAATAATAATAATAATAATAATAATAATAATAATAATAATAATAATAATAATAAGATCTAAGGAGAATTTTTAGAATAGACATCATGAAAGTAATGCAGAGGTATAGTAAACCCAGCAGAGAGCTGGATATTCATTACACATCTTTTATAATCCCTTCACATCTGACAGGTCATTACACTCTCCATCTCTGTTTCTCTTTACAGCCTGATAAAGGCCGTTTTATTTTTATCATTTTTGGCCTGTCCTGGTGTCATAATCATCTTAAAAAAAAAAAAATTAAGGCTGATCCTACTTCGCGGTTTTCCTGGTTCGCGCCGGGTCCCGGAACCGAACTACCGCAATAAGGGGGGGAGCACTGTGTATCTATATATATATATATTTATATATATATATATATATATATATATATATATATATATATATATATATATATATATATATATATATATATATATATATATATATATATATATATATATATATATATATATATATATATATATATATATATATCTCGCTATGATGCTTACTATCCTTGGTGGCAGGGGAGAAATAATCCCTCATCTGTTTTCCTTGCTTGTTCTAAGAGATAAATAAAAACCATAGGGTAGGGAAGGGCTGACAATCCCATACTCTGTGGAAATTTGTCTTGCTTCGGAAAAGCCAGTGGAACGAATTAAGCCCTATTGACTCCCCTTTAGGTCAATTTTGACTTTCCTGCTAGCTTCAGCAAAACATGATGTCACTTTAGAACTGAATTGAAAAACTATATTGACAATATAATGAAAACTTTCTCATCTTTTCATCAATGAAACTCATTCTCCTTCTATTTCAGCTCGTTTCCATGTTGTGGATTTTAATACAGCTTCTTTCTCATCATTTGCTTATGATGATGCCTCGGCAAATATTCGCCACACTTTGAACAAGTTGTGTAGATCAACGCAACAAGCCTTTACTCTCGAGTCTCTCTTCCTCTACTCTCAGTTGGTCAGAGAAATTGGAAAGCTTACTCAGGACATTATTGTTCAGATATACAGGGAAATTTCAGAAGGAATTATTTGTCCGGACCATCAGAGATTAGAGTAAGTCTATGTCAGGAATCATGTCAGGTGTTCTGTTATGGAGCTATGTATATTCATACTCTTAGTAACAAGTGTGTGGGTGTACCTTATACCCTTGGCATTTGCAGTTTTACAGAAGTATGTTAGTTTACAGAGTTGCAGTATAACAAACTTATCAATAATTAGAGCTACCTCAAGGGTTTGGTTTAATACCACCTGATTGAATATGGAGAGAAGTGAGTGGTTTACCAGAAAATCCAGTAATTATAGGTCAGAGTTATATGTTTGGCATTATTAGGGTGTGTATAAATTAATGTTCTAAAATTAACTGTCTTTCTGGAATGCTTATAACTTGAATAAATTAAATGGTTCCTTGACTAGATGCCCCTTTTAACAAGTAGATTACTCAATGCAAAATGAACAGGAAGAGATGACTCGCTCTTTCGAGGACTGATAAATTCAAGTTGCTGTTATTCTTTTCTTCAGAATTGTGATATATATTGGAAAAAATTACATCAAATTGTAATCCCAGCACAGAGCATGTCGTTATTGCCCGTTAGCCAAGTATTAATAGTAGTTTAGCCTCTGATCCATAAGTTGGTTATGTTTGCCTATGTCTTTTAATTAGCTCTTTTGTTTTGTCAGGAGATTGTACATATCAGCCTTGCGAGATGAAACATCATCAGCAGCGACAGTGGCAAAGTGCCAGCTAATGGTGTCCAGAACTGTCCCTGTTTCTCGTTTGTGGCTCTATTCCCTAACCAATGTTAATAATCCATCAGCTGAAGCTTTAGAAGCCTGTTATGTGAGTTAAGCATTATCATAAAATATACAATGGCTATTCAAAATGCAGGAGGTGATACCCTCAAACTATGCTGACTTTTAGCACGTGAAACTATTCTAGCATAAGCAGTGATAACTATTTTGCTTTCAAGCCTGTTATTATTCCTTTCTCTACCAATTACCGTCCATATCCTATTTTCTTTGTGCATTAGCTATGTGTTTGGTAGGGAGTAGGGACTAGAAATTGTCCTTTAAATTATTCTTCATTAAATTAAGTTAGTCACTGTGTTCTTATGATCATCATCATCATGGCAATAGCCTTTGAGGGTGATACTAATGTATAGGTACATATATCACATCATTAAATCAGTTTCACATCTCTTTTTTATAGCATTTATTAGAAGGTCGCCACAGGAAAGAAGCTACTTTAAGCATTGCTGCAATGGCAGGGAAGGCTGTTCAGAATTCCTGCCTCAGTGAAAGTTCTCGTCACTGCAATTTTGAGAACCCTGGTTGTCCATCAGGTATGATGATTTGTTTTTATTAATTTTAGAAGATACCTCAGTGGCTTTCTTCATGACTGGTGCCCATCATTGCAATGCTGTTGTGGTTATTAGTGAGAATTAATTACCTAAATGCGTTCATAATGGATGAACAAATTATAGTATGGTCTGTTGCCTGTTTTTCTATTTTAGAGACTTTGTTCATTCTCTGGTTTGAAAGTAATTGCTCTGCCCTCACACAGAGAATAGAGATTTGTTTCAATTAGAACTGAATTAAAACAACAAGGGACACCAGGGAAGCCTGAGGTCTAGATTCTAGAATTTAGCATTGCTAAAGGCTTGATCCTATTCACTATATATAACATTCGTAAGTGTGACCATGAGCAAGTGTCTGTGATTACGAGAGATGGCAGCAAGTCATATTTTTTTTCTCTGTTGTTCAGCTTTCTACCTGTAAGAATGACCACTCAGCCTATTTTAGTAGGAGAAAGTGATATATTAGAGTTATGCATTTCTTATTCAGAGTTATTCAGTATGTATAAAAGAACTAAACTAATGGGTTTATGAATTTTCATTCAAAATTAGTATGTTGCAAGTATCCTTGCTGAGCTATGCCTGTCATGCATAGTTAATTTTATTTTCTTAAAATTGATAATATCTTATTGCAAGTGGGGAATGTAGGGTCATGTGTGTTCCAGCATTAATTCTTTCTCTTTTTCTCGGCATTTTCTTTTTCTCCTGGAGTAGGGAACAAGATTACCAAGTGTGTTTTCCTTAGTGTGCAGTACATGTTGTCTAAGAGTAAAGGGCTGGGAATCCCTCCATTCGTATCTCTTCTTGCAAAGAGTCAAAGTGCACAAGTGGATATTGATACAAAAAACTTTATCCTGGCACTTGCTTCTCTGAATTGGTGTGGGATAAGTGAGAGGTAATGGGGTGATATTGGTAGCATCTAAGTGAGAGGAATGATGGATATGTTAGCACTGAGTGAAGCAGTGGTGGATGGGTTAGTGCTATTGATAAATGGATCCATCCATCCATATACTAAAGCAATATTTCCCCTTATAAGGGGGGTGGCTGAGTCAGAGAATATAATTTGACTTTTTGTGGGAAGTAAATACAGAGGAGGGGATTCCCAGTCCCCTTGATCCGCCCCATTTAGTCGACTTTTACGACATGCAGGAGAACATGGAGGAAGTATTCTTACCCCCCTTCCAAAGCAAGAGTCCTTTGCATATATCATCGGGTCACCATTGTTCATTGCCAATCGGAACCATGAAAACGTGATTAATAACGAAACGACGAACAACAAAACTAGTTTTCCTTTGATAATTAATGTAATTAGGGTCTAATAGTGACCGGCCATCCTACTTATATCCTATATAATGAGAATTTATGCATAAACTTATGTAAATATAAATTAGAAAGAACAATAAATAAAAAAACGAAAATTAAATGTATATGCAGGTATTAAAACTTTGAAAGTAAAGAAACAAACGTATAGTAGTTACAGTACACCTTATACAGTGACAGGATGATTTGGCAAACATGGACAGCAAACGATAATTGGAGGGAGGAGAGGAGAAGATCGATGGAGCTGAGGATCCGCAAATATAAATTAGAAATATCAGCCATGAAGGAAAAGAAAACGAAAATGACATTAGATATCAATATAGTGTACTGTATTATTAACAGAAAAAGCGTAGTGTATGTTATTGTACCTGACAACACTGATGTTTTGCCATACATAATCAGCAGATGATGGGGTGAGGGAGGAGGATGGCACCATTAATTGATGGATAAAGGAAAAAACGGGAAATTTTTTCATGATTGCCTCAGTATTTTGACAACAAAAGAGTGAAATGATAAACATCGGTGCGACCAACAACAGTGACCCCATGTATCCACATTTTATTTCAAGCTCATAATGATTTTTCGGGCTGCAATTTTACTGAATTTATCAGAGAAAATACCTTAGTTATGAGAGCGAGCTAAAAGGCTTAGGGGATGAATGGTGGCCATCCCATCGTCCTTGATATTTCTCTCTTGCCTTAGAAAGGGGGTGATGTTTTGGCCACTTCTGGCTTCATAGGGATGTAATGTCGTGTTAGAGAAATAGGTAATTCTAAATGTGAATGTTTTAAAATGCATTCAAGAAATTGATATATGTAAGTTAGACAAGCAGAGCTTATATTTTCTCCAGATGTTGCAGAGCTTATTTTATGTTATTTCTCTATGTTGACTTGCATTAATTATTGACATTGCTACTTAAATTAGAAATTTCATAAGTTGGACGAAAATTCACTCATTATGTTCATGAATATTCTCCCTCTATCAATATGTGTTAAATATTTTGTATGCAATAGATATGTTGATATAAAAACTCTTATATGTAGTTCTCTTATTCCTTAATATATTATACATAACATATGCAAACCCAGGTACCCTTGCCAATTGTAAGATGGGCCAGGCCGTGCAAGTGGTCATCAAAATTCTTGCATCTCATCTTCCTAGATGCTTGTCAAGGAGAGGGGCCAAACCTGATGAAAGGGTAACCAAGTCTTTTTCTTCACGTCTGTTGTTTAAGAAAGCTACTGTGTTTTAATACTTATTTGTTCATGTAATTTCTAGACTTCAGTTTTGAGAATAGATTGAAAGAAGTAAGATGTAACTGAAGCCAGAAGAATGTATGGGAATATGGTAATAGATTTTGAATTCCCTAATGGCTCTGACGAGAGTTGATAGGAGTCATTAATTTTGATATGTGTGCTCTAAGCTTAAGAGATCGCACTTCAGATCTTTTTAATATATATCTTTACATAATGTAAGAAAGTTACTTTCTTTTTGTGTATAGGTAGTGTATAGTTGGAATTTGCTCAATGCCTTTTAGTTGTTTGAGAAATGATATTTTCTCTTTTTTATCCTTTACTTCTGTAATGTTTTATATTTAGCTTGAATATGCTTCTTCGACATTTAAGTATTTGCACTTTCATATGTTCCCCTTATATATTATAAAGGAACACTTTTTAGAAATATAACTTATTTTATTTTTGTTTCTGCAAACATTGAAGCCCTTAAAATTGCTGTACTAAGAAAGTGAATCGTAGTGTGTGATATTGATCAAGTCGCTCTAGAAGTTAGTATACATATATGCAGGCTTTTTGTATTTTTTCTTCAATTTTCACAGCTTTTACTAGCCATCCGTGGTCTGGGCAACATAGGGTCATATGGATATAATGTTGAAAGCTCGTTGATGGCATGCGGCGGAATAGAAGCGGATGAAACGTCCCGTATCGCTGCTGTTGCAGCTATACGTCGTGGTTCTTGTAGCATGCAGGTAAAACCTCTTTTCAGTTACATTGTAATTACAGTATATTGTTTGTTATGTGTTAGTCAAGACTCAGTGAGACGCTGCTTATTGGGCATTTAATATGGTCAATTCGGCTTCATTATCAGAAATTATATAGTCTTTGATCCTTTGTGCATAAGCTAATATGCTTTTAATTGTTGTTTTAGAGTCAGGAAAAAATGGAACAGTACTTATGGGCATTTTTGTGCTTAAGAAATATTAATGAGAAAGAGCTTGAAGAATGAAACCTATATTTTCGGTCTCCCTCTACAGTTTTTATTTAATTTTACTCTTGATATTTATATTAGCTTGTCACATATCAAGGACTTCATATTCACTATATCTGGCACAGTCCAACGCCATATCATAACTTGACTGTCATACCCTCTGAAATGATTGAAAATAGAGGGTTTACGGCTCACCATGTCTGAGGTTAGAAAGGGCATTCACTCAGGGTAACGATTACACCTGCCAACACCAAAGTCCTTTTCAAGAAGGCACCGTCCTAGCCTTAAAAAAGGGAAGTCCATGATGTAAAACCGATCGCATAACTGAAGTGATATGTCACATACCCACTTTGATATAGAAATGAGGTGCTTACATACTTCCATTATTCTCAGATAATTAACTGGCTGAAATGGCAAGCTCTCAATGAAACAGAAAAATCAGAATTGCGAATCACGACCTTTCAGTCTTTACATCATTGTTCCCCAGAGGAGGCAGAGGCTGTTGCATTCCTGATCATCGATAAGGAGTCTGATACACAAGGTTGGTTTCCCATATGTTAAACTTACCAGTGTGATACATTGTTTATATTGTTTTTGTGTTTTTTTCTTTTGTTTATGCAGGGTTCCTCAGTATTAATTCATGAGAACATCTAATTGTTATCACTATTTGCTAAATGTATGACCATGATTTAAGGACTAAATGCTTTGCTATGGAGTTTATATTTTCTGTTCTATTCCGCAGTCAAATCCTATGTGAGCTCTTATATGCATCTGGGAGGTAAAGCCAGAGACGCCCGTCAGTACTCTCGTCACATGGTAGCCAATTTCACTTCACTTTTGGGACTTCCGGAAACACTTTTGACGACTGATGTTATTTTTCAGAACTCTTTTCTACCTCAGAGTATCGGTTTTAATCTCTCATCTGACCTGCTTAGGCATCATGGTGGTAGTTTGCAGGTAATTTTTTTTTCCAAACAAATCTATAATTTGCTGAGCCAAGAAGGTGGCCACAACTGTAACAAAATGGAGTTTGAAGAATTTCAGTATTTCATCCATTCTCACCTCCTCAGCCAGCTATTTCAGAACAAGGAAAACTCAATCCCATTTTGCCTGTTCCTTTGAAAAGATCAAAATATGAGTATGGCATTTTCTCTCCCTCATCACAAGCAAGAGGTTTATAGTGTCATTTGTCACACAAATTGCTGCCTTCTGCCTGGATGGGCAAGGTCCCTAGTACTAAAGGAATAAGGCTTGACTATAGAAAATAAATCCTAATATTTAATTCCTGCGTGTTGGTATACATCACATTAGCTATATTGATGGTCTTTGTCATATTATATTACTTTATCCATCCATTGCCAAATAGGTTTTAAGCTTGTAAGATGCTTATTGCCTGGTCATACTGCTGGTATTATTTTATTAGGATTAGAAATGCCGCATTCCTATTCATTTCACTGCTTAATACGACAATGAAAATGTAGATAATCATATCCTTACTGGCCTAGTACTATATACATGAGGACATTGAAGGATGATAAACTTTCATTTTCCCTTTTTTTTTAATTTATTATATTTCCCTTGCCAAGGTTTGCAGAGTGGACACTACAAGAGAAATATATCTGCGTGATACAAAATATAAATAGGATTTCCATTTATTTTCATGTTTGGTACTTTTTTTTTGTCTGTTATTAATTAAATCCATACTACTGCTTTTCGGCTGAAGTCAGTTATAGGTATAAGTTTTATATCAGTCATGAAATTACTGTATAGTCCTCTGAGGCTGACATGGTAAAATACATACATATGCAATGGTCGCAGATCTCCTTGTAAAGCGGGTGGTCGAGTCAAAGCTCACACATTTACTAGAAGCTAAAGAACTGTGATAATAAGGCTTCAACTCAACACGATACACTTGCCTCTTCTGTTAACTGCTCTGCAAAATACAAATATATAAATGAGTGAAATAGCTAGCTCCTTACTCCCCTATCAATTTTAGCTGCTGTCTACAACATGCAAGGTATCCAATTCACCAATAATGTCAGCATCAAACAATCTTTAACTCCTTTATCATCTAAGGCTTCCATAAAAGTGACTAAGTGAATGCTCTTGAGTAAAGAGCTTAAAGGAAATTATTTTTGTCATGCAGATTTCTACTTGTGATCCCTATATTGACTGGCAAAAAAAATATTTATAATGGCAAATAGTTTGTGTAACCAACAAATTTTTCCAAATGTTTTTTCTTAGTTTGGAGGGAGAATAGAGAGTCTTGAAGACGTTCTCCAATCTGTGTTTGGCCATGGGGGCTCTGCAGGCACTCCCTTTGCAGATTGGCTATCACTGCTGCTTCAGAAAGCTCAAGAGATATTCAGAGCCGCTTCGGAGGACTTTGTCGATAAGCACAAAAGGGAGAAACGGAGCTACAGTATTGAAGATGTGAGAAATCTGTTGGCAAAAGTGAGTGCTGGTTATAACTGAACGTTACTACATACAAGTTTTTTAAATTTTTAATTCATTACAAATAGGTCTGTTTATATCAAGTCTTGCAATGATACTAATAAGGATTATTTAGATCATTAGAGAGATTTAGCGTGTTCCATAAGTCATAATTGTAGATAAATTTCGCAGTTTTCATAAGCAAATATATTTTGCAAGTTAAAAAAGTTTAGCTTTATGTTATATGTATATCAGGTAAAGAAGGACGTGTCAAGTGAGCTCCATGGCTGGATGTATGCTGGTGTTGGGGGAAAAGACGACTTCTTCAGTACGTTCAATGTGGATCCTTTTGCAGTTGATTGGGAGGAGTTGTTCGAGAGCTGGCTGGAACAATTCCTTGAATCGTCACACTCATTTTTAATGAATTCCGATGTAAGTAGAGTAATTAGAAAAAAAATATTGGTGATGATGATGTTGAAAAGAATTTTCATATGATTTCATTATATGAAAAAATATTATAGTTTGTGAGAAACTTTTTCTGTTATCGTACTTGCAAAGTAGAAGAATATTTTATGAATAGAAATGAAGAGCATATGACAAGACTTGGTCATGCAAAATAGATGGAGAACTTTTGAGTCCGCACAGAAAGACAACCATTTAGAATTATGACCATTAGGTTATCTATTTTTAATCTTAGCATTTAATATGTAATTTTTAAATGATTGGTGTCTGCATTTACATAGCAACATTTTGACTTCAATAAGACTTTTATAACTTATTTGGGTGGTCAGAGAAGTGATTAATAGGGTTCAGGACTTCAAAATGTATGGTTTATGGGCAAGAGTACAAGAAGACTCATTTATATCATTAAACAGCTTTGTCGGTGACATCATTATGAGAAGGGTTCTGTCAAGAACATGGATTCACTGCATTAAAGTCAAACCATGTTTTAATTATGAATGTAGACGTGCCTATCTGGAGAAACAAGTAGCCTATAGTCTTTGGAGTCGAAACTGATCAGATCTCACTTGGACAATCATACTCAACTTAGAATTGAGGTGCATTCTGTTTATGCTACCTGAAGGGCTTGAAAAATAGCACAGATGGAGAGCAATAGTGCTGTAACTGTGCGCTGCATAATTGTAATACCCATGTAACTTAATTTTTCAGGTTGAAACTACTCATGGTTGGTGTAATATTGATGACACTGTTCGCACTTGGAGTATATTTGGCACTCCTATCTCTATGCATAGGGAGGAAGGCGGATTATTCAGCGCTGGTGCAAACTCCCATGTCAGTTTGTTTGCCCTTATAACCAATCCAAGCTCCTCAACTCTGAACCTCGGTTTCTCAGGAAGGTGAGGAAAAAAAATAACTTGTTACATTCAATCATTTCAACTCTTAGAGCTTCTTCTTGTATATCTGAACCAACTGTATATAATCTGATATTTGATTTTTTGCATAATTATACTGTAATATTTTTATGGGTCTTCTTGCTCCTTTTTATCTCCCTTAGTGTTGGTACATACTCAGTCTCTCGCATACAGCTATCAACATCAACAGGGAGTATTGCGGCCGAGTTGTCTAGTATGAAGACAAAGGCTTTTGATGTTACAGCTGTGTTGAGAATTCAGGTATTTACTCATTCAACATCGCTCGTGATATTTAAAGTATTAGAAATATAATGTATATACTATGTGGAAAAAAACTTTGTAGCCCATTTATAATGTAGTATTTTTGGTAAAGGTTTCATATTCGTATTTTTTTTTTCAGGGAAGTGATAACGCTGAATTGAAAATAGATTTACCTCAGAACTCCTTTCAAGGAGAAGCATCGCAGTATGTCCATTCTCTTCATCTACCTTCATCGGAAAATAACATCAATAACGTCGTCAGCAATTCTGAAGAAATGGATAACTATGAACATGCAAACTGTGTTGACATTGATAACATAGACGTCTACACATCTGAATGTATGACACTCGACCCCACAGATCATCTGTCATTTAAGTCGAAAAGATATTGCAAGACTCACTTCAAAGGAATTCTAGGTCTGAGTGCTCATACTAAAGCACAAACGATGTGCAGCATAAATGCAGTGGCTGTAAAGACAGTCAGTTATATCAAGAAATCCGAAGAGAGCATCTCAGGATACTCTATCGGCTTTTCGGGAAAAAATCCTGGTAAGGGATTTTGTTGACATTCTTTTGATTTTTTTTTTATTACTATTTGGCAAATCATGACATGGGAGAGTCAATAGATCTGGCTTATCAGTTTGTATACAAATGCAAACATTTATATCACCTAATGTCAGAGACACTGTTTCATTTTGTATTAACAGTGGCATTGGTTATTATTTCTTTCTTCAGGCATCAATTCTTTGTTCCTTGATGTTCACATTGAGGCCGAGGGTGCTAGCACAGAGCAAAGAGCAGGGATTGTATTTGGCCTGACTTACAGCCCTCATTTTACAATAAAAGTTCTTCTACATAGTCAGCAGTTCTCAGCTTCGGGAGAAGGTATGAATAATATGGGTTTCTCTGTTGGAAATTTGAGATAATTTCAGCATTAATTAGTTTTTCTTTTCTTAATCTGTGTTAAATCATATTAAGATATATCCTGTAGATAGATTATTTTTATTTGCAAAATAGAATGAACAAAATATTCTTTGTTTTAGGTGATTGTCAGTTATTGCATTGCGTCATGATAAAATTTCCTTGAGAAATCACACTTTGTTGCTTTAGACATGTTGCGCCAGAAAAAACTTATAGTATAGTATGTAACAATTTAATTTTTATCTTTGTAATTTGTTGTTCAAAAACTGTACCCTAGTTTGTGTTGCATTCTCCGTTCTGCTCAATGTACACTATTGCTAATTCTTCATCTTTTATTTCTTTTGTTTTATGTGTCTATATTTCTTCTTTTCTATTCTCTTATTTCTTGTACATTGCCATAATGAAAACTAACACAAGACTGGCAGCTGCTTTCGGTCTATAGGGAGCTCCTCATAAAAATTTAAGCGCTCTGGGTACTTATCTTGGAATGTTAACTGAAGATTGTTCGTATCTTGTAAATTAAATATAAGTAACCCCAGAGCCCCTTGTAAAGGTAAATAACCCTATAAATTATGAGGTTAGGTTAGATTAGGTTTGGTTTTTGGTTGAGTTGGATTGGGTTAGGTAAGGAGACTTGCCTTGTCCATATGAATAATTCTATACCACCCTAGGGGTCTCCTTGTTCACAAAATCCCATTGCTCCTTGATATAAAGTGTCACTTTCAGCCATATTGTGTAAAGTACAGTATAACGATTCTTTACATCTGTTATTTAAAGAGGTAGCATTTTCATGTACTTGTTGGTGAGGGAGAAAAAATACTACCCTTGTATTTGTTGCAGTTAATAAGACATAAATAAAAGAGGAGGACTAGCAGAGCAGGGTACTGGCGAGTCCTCCCTTCCTGAATTTTTTTACCTCATAAGTAATTGGTAAAGATTATTGCTATAGTATGTTGAAACCCTGCTACCTTGGCTCTGTTGGTACTGTTGTGGCCACCCTTCTCATTTCAGCAAGATATTGGATCTCAAGTATAAACATCTTTTTATCTTTAGCTTTAACCCTTTTCTATATGGGTTCACTATTTCTTGCTAACCTTTTCCTGTCTTATGTATAAGTTTCCAGTAGCCTCTTATCTCTAATATAATTTTCTGTTTTATTTTCCCAATAGAACTTCTAATTTCCCTTCTTATATTCTAATTTTTTTCTCTGCTTTATATTCTTACCTCTGTTTACCATGTGAAAGTCTTTCTTTTATCCCTTTTAGTATCAGTTGTGAATGATCCAAACTTGAAACGTCTGGAGGGACACGTTAGCTATGGTCAAGCAATGTATGGATTTAAAGGAGAGCTATTACTGGTAACAGATGGCGGACAGGTAACTGAAGAAGGTCTTCATTCTTTTCCTGATATTATTCGTATTGATCTTTATGTCTACTATGGCAAAGATATATTTGTGTATTGAGACAATGTTTAGCAATCGGGTTATATGCAAGGTATTTCATATTCATACACTTTATAGTAATATGGTGTTCATTGACAGGACATGACATATTATATAGTGCATGTTATTAAGTGTATTATTGTTTTGAACTTTGCACTAAATATTATATATAGTAAATGAACTTAGAATAGCTTTATAATAGAATACGATCCTCTGATACTATATATTATCTTTATGCATCCTTTATTATTGTCTGTGTGCAGGTAAGCATCAAGCCTCGTCTAGTTGTCAGTTATCCAGGCCATTTGGAGGATGCATTGCTGGAGGGTTACATAGCGCATTACTCTTCCGATAAGGTCAGAAGCTTGACTCTTGATCTTTACACAGAGGGGACCCTGAAGGAGTATATAGACATTGCTGTTAAAGGTGAGTTAGGGCTTTGTTTATTATTACATCAAAGTCTTTTTTACTTGTATGTTTAATGTATTCACTCTGATTAGTTTGTATGGTATCAAGGAGACAAGTGTTTATTTTAAAATAAACTAGTTTTTGGCCATAGATATTATGAATATGTTATTGGTGTTGGGGAAGAAGGAATACCACCATCATGTTCCCAGAATATTATATGAGTTGACTTAAAGGGATAGGGGATCAGAGGTCTTGCAATTCCTTCCCTCCTGCATTATTATTCGTACCATAAAACAGCAGGATATGATGAAGCCATGCTTTCTTCCTAGTTAGTTTAGCTGTTACCACTGTTTTTGCTTCAGCAAGATATGGCATTATGTTAAAAGAAAATGACTTGATGCCAAAATTTGCCAGGAAAACTTGAAATACATTTAAAATGTGTTTACAGATGAGGAAGATCAATTGTACTACCACTTATTAGTATTACGTGGTCAATTTACAGCTTGATTAAGAAAAAAGATAGTTGGACGGAGGTGCATGATGTCATGTGTGGGAGAAGTTCTTACTTTTGGGAAGAGATTTAGACGATAGAACGTGGGTTGATAATAGTAATTTGTCGTAGCTGTCCCTTGAGGATGAGGATGATGGTCCTCGTTCTATTTCGTATGGACCGTGGCTGATTCACAGTGCTGAGATACCTATGTTTGCGTATATTTACTGTGTACTTGATGCTGCCTTCAAAAAGCACTCGATATTTCCCATCAATCAGCTGATTTCAATGGCAATGAAATCAAGACAAATGAAACTAATGGATTTGTTGCTGTCTTCATCCACTTTCAAACTCGTTGAACTAGAAGTAACTTATTCTTCCCTGCTAACATCTTCTCAGAGGTAGTTTTCATTGTGGTAGTCATCCTAGCATGAAAGAGCTGGTGTTCCATTCCTCCTAGAAAATAAATGTTCTTTCCACAGAACAGCTGATGTGAGTGGAGAAGATGGGGAAGGTATTATAAAGCTTTAATGCCTCCTAAATAATTTCTACAGTTGAGGTCACCTCGCTAGCTTGAGGAAGATATGATGTCGTCCTAGAAATAATAATAATAATAATAATAATAATAATGATAATAATAATAATAATAATAATAATAATAATAATAATAATAATAATAATAATAATAATTATTATTATTATTATTATTATTATTATTATTATTATTATTATTATTATTATTATTATTATTATTATTATTATTATTATTATTATTAAAAACTTTGCACAATCCTCAGGAACTGGAGAATACAAAACACCAAAGGGGAGAGCTAAGATTTTTGCCCTTAGAAACTTTCATCTGTCAATTCCACACTTTTCACTTGGATTAGAATCCATAGTTTCTGTTAAAGAAAGTTCATTGGAAGCCAATATTCAGGTATGTTTTGAATATTTAATGTGCTTGTATAAGCCTTATGTCATATGTGTTTTATTTTTAGGGTCAACCTCTATGTGAAACTGAATAATCACTTCATTCCGTCTTTATAGGCAGTTTGATGTAGGCCATTTTTTTTCATCGATTAACTTGACAGGCAACAAAACTTAGTAAATAAATATTTACTTTGATTCACCATTATCCATAAACTAGTGAGGAGGTGTGTGAGAGAATGAAGTGAAAGTTAGAGTATTGCTTAATGAATTAGGCAAACACAGTATTGAATGTGATTACCTAATTGTGATTACCTAATTGTGTTTACGGGAAAGAGCCCAAAGCTCGTATCTTCCCGTCTCCTGATCGCTTCCATTTTATACTTAGTGATACTTATCATACCTGTCCTTAAAACTATGGATTGAGATAGCATTAACTACCTCCTCGCTTAGCCAATTCCAATTATCAACTACTCTTACACTGAAAAAGTATTTCCTTACATCCTGCAAAGAAGTTTTCTTACGAAGCTTCAAACTATGACCTCTAGTTCTAGAGCCAGCCATATCAAAATATCGATCCCTATCCACTCTATCATAACCATGAAGGAATTTAAAGACTGTCACCATATCCTCCCTCACTCTTCTAGCTTCGAGTGATGGTAAGTCTAATTCCCTCAGCCTCTCATCATAACTGAGATTGCGTATTTCTGGCACCAGTTTCGTGGCATGTCTTTGAACTTTTTCAAGCTTAGCTATGTGCTTTTTCAAGTGCGGATTCCAAAAGGGGGCTGCATATTCGAGTTTTGGCCTCACATAGGTTACATAAATATTTCTGAACATTTCCTTGTCCATGTGCCTGAAGGCTACCCTTACATTTGATAAGAATGCATATGCTGCCCTTACTATGCCATTTATATGTATTTCTGGAGACAAATCTGCCAGTATGTTTACTCCTAGATCTCTCTCATTTTCTGTCTCTTGAAGTTGTACTCCAGCCACCGAGTAGTCAAGCTTGGGCCTTCTTGCACTTGTACCCATTCTCATTACCTTACATTTTGAAGTATTGAATTTCATTAGCCACTTTTCTGACCACTCATGCAGATTATTTAGATCCTCCTGAAGTTCTCTACCATTGTTCTCGTTTTTTACTTTCTTCACAATCTTTGCATCATCTGCAAACATATTCATGAATGAATTTACAGAGTCTGGTAGGTCATTTACATATACAAGGAACAAAAGTGGCCCTAAAACTGAACCCTGTGGAACTCCACTACTAACTCTTCTCCATTCAGACACTGAGTGTCTTACTCTAACCCTCTGTTCCCTTCCAAGTAAGTTTTTATCCATTCCAAAACATTTCCACCTATTCTAGCCATTGATTGCAGCTTCCTAATAAGTCTCCCATGTGGAACAGTGTCAAACGCTTTCTGGAAGTCTAGGAATATGCAATCTGCCCAGCCCCCTCTTTCCTGTAAGATTTGGCTTACCTCATCATAAAATTCTAATAAGTTTGTTACTGTTGATCTACCTTCTCTGAAGCCATGTTGCCTCACTGACAAAAAGTTGAAGGATTGTTATGGGGTAGATGTTTGTTTGAAAACTTAAGGGGCATAAAAAAGGATGTTTAGGAGTGAAATGAGTATATTGCAATTAGATGATTCTGGCAGGGAAGAGTGATTGAATAGAGTACACTAAATGAGTTTTTGCGAGTGAATGAGGAGATGATAGGGAGATGGGTTGAGTATTTTGAAATTCTATTGCGTGTTGAGGATGATAGAGATGCAGTGATTTTAGCTGTGGGATATACTAGGAGAATGCTCATGATATGAGTTTGGAATTATTGCGCAATAACATGAGAGGCACAAGTGGAATTGGATTGATAAGCATGGCAAACACCAGGGTTAGTTGAGTGTCACGTGGAATGCTTGTTAAAAAGCGGAGAGACAATAATGGAATGGATGGTGACATTGTTCACTTTATGCTATAGGGAGAATTAATTGAGTAGAGCGTATGTGTTGTACCTTTCTATAAGAGAAAAAAAAATAAGTATGAATATAGTCGCTTTTGAGGAAGTAGTTTGCTGAGTGTGGTTGGTACTGTATGGGCATACATTGCTTGAGAAGAAAAGGAGAGGAAGAGAGAGAGAATAATATGGGAAATTCAGTTTGGATTCAGGAGAAATAGAAGCCCCGTAGATAATATATTTGTGGTGAGACGGATGTGTGAGAAGTATTTAGGGAGAGGAGAGGATGTATTTTGGGTGTTCGTGAAGTAAGATAAAGTGTACGACATGGTTGATCGAAAAATATTGTGGATTGGGTTATGATTGTAAGGTATAGGAGGAAGTCTTAAAAGTGGCCTAAAATGTTTACAATAAGCTGTCGAGTGTAAGTCGGTGTTGGAAATACCGAGAATGATAAGTTTTAGGTGAATGTAAGGTTGCATCAGGGTGATGTGATGTTGCTATGGTTCTTTAAAGTGTACATTTGATTACCTAATTGTGATTACCTAATTATGTATGTGGTAAGGGAAGTGAATGCAAGATTGCTAAGCAAAAGGTTGAAATTAGTGTGTGAAAATAGAAGCTTATTGATATTAAATTAGTTGGCATATGCAGATGATGCTGTGCTCACGGCTGATTATCAATAGGAAGTGAGAACCTAAACCAATGGCTGGTTAAGTTTATAAGGATGTGTTAGAAACTGAAAAGTGAATGTTCTTAAATTTAAAGGTATGAGACGTTGAAGGAATGTTAACAGTAACTGTTGGAATTTGAGTGAATTGTAAGAATGCTTTGAAAGTGAAGAGGTTTAATTGATTAAATGTTTGTGGGATGAAGTGTTTAGCGAGAAATTGTTGTTTAAATATGAGTTCAGAGTGGAAGTCATATGAAGGTGTTTCAGAAATGTGATAGTTGTGTAAAGAATGGATAGAGTGTAAAATGTGGAGTTTTCTTAGAAACTGAGCAGAGGAAGAAAGATATCTGATCACTGGACCAGAGAGTGCCTAGGTGGTATGGACACATGTCAAAACAAATGAGGAACAAGTAGCAAAGTGAGTGTGGAGAGAGAGTGTGTTAGAACAGGAAGGCTGTGAGCAACACAACATCGGTTCCATTTAGAACAACTACCTATGAGATCATGGGAAGCCAAAGTAAGTGAAGGAAGGTTGAGTGGAATACCAAGGATAAGATAAATCAATAAGGTAAAAAAAATTGGTTTTTAATGGTAAGCTGAGCAAGAAAGAATGATTGCAAGAGATGAGGATGGGTGGCGAGAGAATGTGAGTGGATGACGTAACAAAAGAGATTTTCTCGAAATATCTCAGTGCTGCAGAATGAGACGGTTAGGAAATGTGGGGGGCTTGTAAGATGTGGAAGTGGAGTATCAACCTTTGATCCCAAAGGTTCTAAGATGAATAGTGGAGTGAGTGGGTCCCCTATTGAATGAGTGTGTGCTTTGACTCGACTACTTATCTTAAAAGGGTGATTATAAGCTTGATCTGTGAGATGAGCTAGTATTTACCTTGTTTTCAGTGTCCATCAGCTTACTGTTGTTATTTTTAGTAATTTCATTACATAATTTTACTACATAAAATATTTGTAGTGATAGGAAAAGCTTTCATTAGTTTCATTTAATTGAAAAATCAACCAGGATACAGGTAATGAGCTGAAGAATAATTCTCATATACTCATAATTATTCAGTTTCAGTGCTCAAAATTAGAAGATTAAGAGGAGATATTGTAACAGATTTGAAATTCCTCTAATGCTTTAACAGGGTTAAAATGAAGCAATACCACCATGTGAAAGCTTTTACATCTAGATGTTACAGTTTGAGTAGTCGTAAGAAATCCTTGTTAATATAAGGAAGTCCTTCGTTTTTGCAAGGATAGTTGGTACTGGAATTTGCTAAGGGAGATGTTTATCACTGCTTAAAACATTCCTACTCTAAGGAAAGATTCAGTATACATTGGTGACGCTGGAAGCCAACAAGGATGGATAGTTACTAAGATGAAACTCGCCAATAAACTCAATTAGGTATTTACAGATAATTAATTACATTTCATCCTAGAGGTGCCAAAATTTGATCTTTCTTAATCATTCCTCTTATAACTTTCTCGTTTTAGGCCACGTGGAATGGTCGGGTCATAGTCTTAGATGGTGAAATAAGTTCTCTTGGGACGAGCCTTGATGACCAGCAGTATGAGATAGTCATGCAATTGCTCTTGCCGGACTTTCCGCACATTGACACTAAATTCATGTGCGTAACTAAAGTTCAAGCTGCAGAGGTAAGTTTTAGCTGAAAAGGTACAAGTATTCACATTATATCTTTCTGCTTAAGCTGTATGGTTGAATGCATATAACACCTTGAGACCATCCAGGAGCTTCAAGTTCAACGCCCAAAGATGACTCTTGCAGCATCTCTTTTCTAGAGCCTCATAAAGATAAGAGGTACAGGGTAGTCTAATTCTTTTTAGATAGCATTTGTCTAAGCTGCATGCTCATTGTATCTACCTTTAGATGTATGGTCTCTTGTGGATAGTATCCTCATTTGCAGGGACTCTGGGACTCAACGAGGTAAAATATGCCCATCTGACAGGTATTGATAAAAGTCTTAAAAAATTCTCTAGAATATCACTGTACACTTAAGCATTTATTGTGTTTAATTTTATGTTAGCTAACACACATTATAACGGATTTAATCTTTCAGGTATCAAATAATGTTACTCTGCTTGTTGGAGAAGGCAAGACACAGAGAGAACTGCAGGTTTATCATTCCACATCTTGGAGAATAACTGACCCCATACCAACCATTCGTACGACGGGTGACCAAACTGTTTCCCTTGTTCATTATGACTATGCCTCCCTGGCTGCCAGGATTGAGAATAAACTAAAGGGTAGGTTTGCATTGCATGATGTTGTGCAAATTTCTTATATATATATATATATATATATATATATATATATATATATATATATATATATATATATATATATATATATATATATATGTGTGTGTGTGTGTGTGTGTGTGTGTGTGTGTGTGTGTGTGTGTGTGTGTGTGTGTGTGATTACCTAATTGTGATTACCTAATTGTGTTTACGGGAAAGAGCCCAAAGCTCGTATCTTCCCGTCTCCTGATCGGTTCCATTTTTAGACTTAGTGATACTTATCATACCTGTCCTTAAAACTATGGATTGAGGTAGCATTAACTACCTCCTCGCTTAGCGAATTCCAATTATCAACTACTCTTACACTGAAAAAGTATTTCCTTACATCCTGCAAACAAGTTTTCTTCCGAAGCTTCAAACTATGACCTCTAGTTCTAGAGCCAGCCATATCGAAATATCGATCCCTATCCACTCTATCATAACCATGAAGGAATTTAAAGACTGTCACCATATCCCCCCTTACTCTTCTAGCTTCAAGTGATGGCAAGTCTAATTCCCTCAGCCTCTCATCATAACCGAGATTGCGTATTTCTGGCACCAGTTTTGTGGCATGTCTTTGAACTTTTTCAAGCTTAGCTATGTGCTTTTTCAAGTGCGGATTCCAAAAGGGGGCTGCATATTCGAGTTTTGGCCTCACATAGGTTACATAAATATTTCTGAACATTTCCTTGTCCATGTGCCTGAAGGCTACCCTTACATTTGATAAGAATGCATATGCTGCCCTTACTACGCCATTTATATGTATTTCTGGAGACAAATCTGCCAATATGTTTACTCCTAGATCTCTCTCATTTTCTGTCTCCTGAAGTTGTACTCCAGCCACCGAGTAGTCAAGCTTGGGCCTTCTTGCACTTGTACCCATTCTCATTACCTTACATTTTGAGGTATTGAATTTCATTAGCCACTTTTCTGACCACTCATGCAGATTATTTAGATCCTCCTGAAGTTCTCTACCATTGTTCTCGTTTTTTACTTTCTTCACAATCTTTGCATCATCTGCAAACATATTCATGAATGAATTTACAGACTCTGGTAGGTCATTTACATATACAAGGAACAAAAGTGGCCCTAAAACTGAACTTGTGGAACTCCACTACTAACTCTTCTCCATTCAGACACTGAGTGTCTTACTCTAACCCTCTGTTCCCTTCCTTCTAATTAAGTTTTTATCCATTCCAAGACATTTCCACCTATTCTAGCCATTGATTGCAGCTTCCTAATAAGTCTCCCATGTGGAACAGTGTCAAACGCTTTCTGGAAGTCTAGGAATATGCAATCTGCCCAGCCCTCTCTTTCCTGTAAGATTTGGCTTACCTCATCATAAAATTCTAATAAGTTTGTTACTGTTGATCTTCCTTCTCTGAAGCCATGTTGCCTCACTGACAAAAAGTTGAAGGATTCCAAGTGAAGAGAGATATGTTTCCTTAGTAGTTTCTCCATAACTTTGCAAACTATGCTGGTCAAGGAAACTGGTCTATAGTTCAGAGCCGTATCCCTCCTTCCCTTTTTGAAGATAGGTATCACATTTGCTTGTTTCCAGCATCTTGGAATCTCCCCCGACTCCAATGACTCCTTAAATATGGTACTTAGTGCCACTGATATTGTGTTTGCGCATTTTTTAAGCACATGAGGGGATATGTCATCAGGACCTGTAGCTTTATGAACATCTAAATCCATCAGCGCTTTGCATACCTCTGTGGCTGTAAGGTTGATGTTCTCTAATACCGGCCCTTGAGCTTCTATCACTGCAATCTGAGGGGGTGGGGTATTTTCTACTGTAAATACTGACTGAAACTCCTTGTTCAATTCTTTGCAGATCTCTTCGTCCGTCTCAGTGATGCTTCCATCCGCTCTCTTTAGCCTTAAAACCTGTTCTTTTACCTTCAGTTTTCCTCTGACAAAGCTGTGGAAAAGCTTGGGATTTTCTTTCGCCTTCCTGGTGATGTCCCTCTCATAATCTTTCTCTGCCTCTCTCCTTTTACTTAGGTAGTCATTTCTTGCTCTTTTGTAGGTTTGCCAGGCATTTATGTTTTTTCTCCTCCTATACCTTTTCCAGCATTTGTCTCTCCACTCCTTAGCTCTTTTACACCCATTATCGAACCATTTCTCTCTGGCATGAATTACACCTACTTTGGTGACAGGTATGCAGCAATCTACAATCTTCCCATATTTCTCACAAAAGATGTCATACATTTCTTGTACAGATTTGTTGTAAAATAAGGTTCTCCAGTCAATAACTGCAAAAAGCTCATTCATTTTGATGTAATCTCCTTTCTGATAGTTCCTCCTCATGTCCTCAGTGCCTCTACTCTCAGGAAGAATGTCTTCAATGATATACTCCATCAACAACACACAGTGGTCACTCTTTCCAATTGGTGGTTCATACTCAATATTTTCAATATCCAACACATTATCTGTGAACACCAGATCAAGTAGTGATGGCTCATCCCCACCCCTGGCTCTTGTTGGTTCCATTACATGTTGGTGTAGGAAATTCCCTTGTACGCAATCTAGGAATCTTGCCCCAAAGGAGTCCTCACCACTGTGTGTGTGTGTGTGTGTGTGTGTGTGTGTGTGTGTGTGTGTGTGTGTGTGTGTGTGTGTGTGTGTGTGTGTGTGTGTGTGTGATTACCTAATTGTGTTTACGGGAAAGAGCCCAAAGCTCGTATCTTCCCGTCTCCTCATCGGTTCCATTTTATACTTAGTGATACTTATCATACCTGTCCTTAAAACTATGGATTGAGATAGCATTAACTACCTCCTCGCTTAGCCAATTCCAATTATCAACTACTCTTACACTGAAAAAGTATTTTCTTACATCCTGCAAAGAAGTTTTCTTACGAAGCTTCAAACTATGACCTCTAGTTCTAGAGCCAGCCATATCAAAATATCGATCCCTATCCACTCTATCATAACCATGAAGGAATTTAAAGACTGTCACCATATCCCCCCTCACTCTTCTAGCTTCGAGTGATGGTAAGTCTAATTCCCTCAGCCTCTCATCATAACTGAGATTGCGTATTTCTGGCACCAGTTTCGTGGCATGTCTTTGAACTTTTTCAAGCTTAGCTATGTTCTTTTTCAAGTACGGATTCCAAAAGGGGGCTGCATATTCGAGTTTTGGCCTCACATAGGTTACATAAATATTTCTGAACATTTCCTTGTCCATGTGCCTGAAGGCTACCCTTACATTTGATAAGAATGCATATGCTGCCCTTACTATGCCATTTATATGTATTTCTGGAGACAAATCTGCCAGTATGTTTACTCCTAGATCTCTCTCATTTTCTGTCTCTTGAAGTTGTACTCCAGCCACCGAGTAGTCAAGCTTGGGCCTTCTTGCACTTGTACCCATTCTCATTACCTTACATTTTGAAGTATTGAATTTCATTAGCCACTTTTCTGACCACTCATGCAGATTATTTAGATCCTCCTGAAGTTCTCTACCATTGTTCTCGTTTTTTACTTTCTTCACAATCTTTGCATCATCTGCAAACATATTCATGAATGAATTTACAGACTCTGGTATTTCATTTACATATACAAGGAACAAAAGTGGCCCTAACTGAACCCTGTGGAACTTCACTACTAACTCTTCTCCATTCAGACACCGAGTGTCTTACTCTAACCCTCTGTTCCCTTCCTTCTAAGTAAGTTTTTATCCATTCCAAAACATTTCCACCTATTCTAGCCATTGATTGAAGCTTCCTAATAAGTCTCCCATGTGGAACAGTGTCAAACGCTTTCTGGAAGTCTAGGAATATGCAATCTGCCCAGCCCTCTCTTTCCTGTAAGATTTGGCTTACCTCATCATAAAATTCTAATAAGTTTGTTACTGTTGATCTACCTTCTCTGAAGCCATGTTGCCTCACTGACAAAAAGTTGAAGGATTCCAAGTGAAGAGAGATATGTTTCCTTAGTAGTTTCTCCATAACTTTGCAAACTATGCTGGTCAAGGAAACTGGTCTATAGTTCAGAGCCGTATCCCTCCTTCCCTTTTTGAAGATAGGTATCACATTTGCTTGTTTCCAGCATCTTGGAATCTCCCCTGACTCCAGTGACTTTTTAAATATGATACTTAGTGCCACTGATATTGAGTTTGCGCATTTTTTAAGCACATGAGGGGATATGTCATCAGGACCTGTAGCTTTATGAACATCTAAATCCATCAGCGCTTTGCATACCTCTGTGGCTGTAAGATTGATGTTCTCTAATACCGGCCCTTGAGCTTCTATCACTGCAATCTGAAGGGGTGGGGTATTTTCTACTGTAAATGCTGACTGAAACTCCTTGTTCAATTCTTTGCAGATCTCTTCATCCGTATCATTGTGTGTGATTACCTAATTGTGTTTACGGGAAAGAGGCCATAGCTCGTATCTTCCCGTCTCCTCATCGGTTCCATTTTATACTTAGTGATACTTATCATACCTGTCCTTAAAACTATGGATTGAGATAGCATTAACTACCTCCTCGCTTAGCCAATTCCAATTATCAACTACTCTTACACTGAAGAAGTATTTCCTTACATCCTGCAAAGAAGCTTTCTTACGAAGCTTCAAACTATGACCTCTAGTTCTAGAGCCAGCCATATCAAAATATCGATCCCTATCCACTCTATCATAACCATGAAGGAATTTAAAGACTGTCACCATATCCCCCCTCACTCTTCTAGCTTCGAGTGA
This sequence comes from Halocaridina rubra, assembly GCA_037179515.1. NCBI lineage: Eukaryota > Metazoa > Arthropoda > Malacostraca > Decapoda > Atyidae > Halocaridina > Halocaridina rubra. The sequence continues at coordinate 73,197 of JAXCGZ010009471.1, read as the reverse complement.
TGGTAAGTCTAATTCCCTCAGCCTCTCATCATAACTGAGATTGCGTATTTCTGGCACCAGTTTCGTGGCATGTCTTTGAACTTTTTCAAGCTTAGCTATGTGCTTTTTCAAGTGCGGATTCCAAAAGGGGGCTACTCTTACACTGAAGAAGTATTTCCTTACATCCTGCAAAGAAGTTTTCTTACGAAGCTTCAAACTATGACCTCTAGTTCTAGAGCCAGCCATATCAAAATATCGATCCCTATCCACTCTATCATAACCATGAAGGAATTTAAAGACTGTCACCATATCCCCCCTCACTCTTCTAGCTTCGAGTGATGGTAAGTCTAATTCCCTCAGCCTCTTTTCATAACTGAGATTGCGTATTTCTGGCACCAGTTTCGTGGCATGTCTTTGAACTTTTTCAAGCTTAGCTATGTGCTTTTTCAAGTGCGGATTCCAAAAGGGGGCTGCATATTCGAGTTTTGGCCTCACATAGGTTACATAAATATTTCTGAACATTTCCTTGTCCATGTGCCTGAAGGCTGCCCTTACATTTGATAAGAATGCATATGCTGCCCTTACTATGCCATTTATATGTATTTCTGGAGACAAATCTGCCAGTATGTTTACTCCTAGATCTCTCTCATTTTCTGTCTCTTGAAGTTGTACTCCAGCCACCGAGTAGTCAAGCTTGGGCCTTCTTGCACTTGTACCCATTCTCATTACCTTACATTTTGAAGTATTGAATTTCATTAGCCACTTTTCTGACCACTCATGCAGATTATTTAGATCCTCCTGAAGTTCTCTACCATTGTTCTCGTTTTTTATTTTCTTCACAATCTTTGCATCATCTGCAAACATATTCATGAATGAATTTACAGAGTCTGGTAGGTCATTTACATATACAAGGAACAAAAGTGGCCCTAAAACTGAACCCTGTGGAACTCCACTACTAACTCTTCTCCATTCAGACACCGAGTGTCTTACTCTAACCCTCTGTTCCCTTCCTTCTAAGTAAGTTTTTATCCATTCCAAAACATTTCCACCTATTCTATCCATTGATTGCAGCTTCCTAATAAGTCTCCCATGTGGAACAGTGTCAAATGCTTTCTGGAAGTCTAGGAATATGCAATCTGCCCAGCCCTCTCTTTCCTGTAAGATTTGGCTTACCTCATCATAAAATTCTAATAAGTTTGTTACTGTTGATCTACCTTCTCTGAAGCCATGTTGCCTCACTGACAAAAAGTTGAAGGATTCCAAGTGAAGAGAGATATGTTTCCTTAGTAGTTTCTCCATAACTTTGCAAACTATGCTGGTCAAGGAAACTGGTCTATAGTTCAGAGCCGTATCCCTCCTTCCCTTTTTGAAGATAGGTATCACATTTGCTTGTTTCCAGCATCTTGGAATCTCCCCTGACTCCAGTGACTTTTTAAATATGATACTTAGTGCCACTGATAGATGTTCTCTAATACCGGCCCTTGAGCTTCTATCTCTGCAATCTGAGGGGGTGGGGTATTTTCTACTGTAAATACTGACTGAAACTCCTTGTTCAATTCTTTGCAGATCTCTTCATCCGTCTCAGTGATGCTTCCATCCGCTCTCTTTAGCCTTAAAACCTGTTCTTTTACCTTCAGTTTTCCTCTGATAAAGCTGTGGAAAAGCTTGGTATTTTCTTTAGCCTTCCTGGTGATGTCCCTCTCATAGTCTCTCTCTGCCTCTCTCCCTTTACTTAGGTAGTCATTTCTTGCTCTTTTGTAGGTTTGCCAGGTATTTATGTTTTTTCTCCTCCTATACCTTTTCCAGCATTTGTCTCTCCACTCCTTAGCTCTTTTACACCCATTATCGAACCATTTCTCTCTGGCATGAATTACACCTACTTTGGTGACAGGTATGCAGCAATCTACTATCTTCCCATATTTCTCACAAAAGATGTCATACATTTCTTGTACAGATTTGTTGTAAAATAAGGTTCTCCAGTCAATAACTGCAAAAAGATCATTCATTTTGATGTAATCTCCTTTGGATAGTTCCTCCTCATGTCCTCGGTGCCTCTACTCTCAGGCAGAATATCTTCAATGATATATTCCATCAACAACACACAGTGGTCACTCTTTCCAATTGGTGGTTCATTCTCAATTTTTTCAATATCCAACACATTATCTGTGAATACTAGATCAAGTGGTGATGGCTCATCCCCACCCCTGGCCCTTGTTGGTTCCATTACATGTTGGTGTAGGAAATTCCCTTGTACGCAATCTAGAATCTTGCCAGTATGAGTCCTCACCACTGTGTGGGTCAAGATTTATTCAATCTATCTCTTTATGATTAAAATCTCCCATAATCAAAATCCTACATTTTTTCTCCCGTGCCATGTTAACAACTGAGTTTATGACTTCAATAGTACCTATATGACTTTCCTCATAATCTTCAAGCCTATTCTGGTTCCTTGGTGGGTTATATACAACAGTTATTATAATGCTGTCTGACCCAGTATTATGCGAGCAACAAGAAATTCCTTGAACTCACTTTCTATAACCAAGTTTATTTCTTCATCTTGAATCCTTTTACTTATGAGCAGTGCTATCCCTCCACCAGTCCTCTCAGATCTTCCAACCCTTAATAATCTGAAGCCCTTAGGAAAAACTGTGACACTGTTTATGTCCTCACTCAACTTAGTCTCTGTAATTGCTACTATATCTGCCTTACTGTTGTGAATCCTATCTTTTAATTCTACTGCCTTACCAGCTAATCCATCAGCATTTGTGTATAACAATCTTAATGAATGTATATATATATATATATATATATATATATATATATATATATATATATATATATATATATATATATATATATATATATATATATATATATATCCCACACACACACACATAGGGGGTCCTCGTTTTACGTCAGGTTCAGTTCCTGACAGCTGACGTAACCTGGATTTCTATGTAAGTCCAAAACACTTAAAAATTGATACTCTTAAACAGAAAAATAATCTAAGTTCTTAATCTAAAGACATACAAATAGTAAAACTAAACTTAACAGTATTACTTACCATTACGTATGTAATCTAAACCATAAAAATAGTAAAATTACATTGCAATACAGTACAGTACAGTACAGTACAATAATGCTTACTTTTACTCATGTGGTCGGCTTGCACACCGGAAAGGGCGTCCCAAGGGATGGTAACCCCCTCCCTAATTATTTCTGATAACACACTGGGAAACTCTCTTGGTGCTTTCTCATCACCACCAGCAGCTTCACCTAGCACCCTTAGGTTATGCAAATTTGCATGACTCTTAAAATTATTCAACCAACCCCTAGTGGCCACGAATTCTTTAACTTTCACTTCCTTCCCCCTTTTCTCTTTTCAAGGCATCGAACAATATTTTTGATCATAAGGTGACTATGCTGCTTAGTAATCACAGTAGACATCTTAGGAGTAGAACCTTTCACATGTTCACGGATGCAATCTTTATCTTTAATGATCGTCGCTACTGTCGTACGGGCTAATCCAAGTGTGCGGCCAATGTTTGTAGTAGTTTCTCCCTTTTTCGAATGTTTTCCTCATTCAACTTTTACTTCCATGGTGATTGCTCTACTTTTCTTCATAGCACTGCCATCAGAACTATCACCACTAAGCTTGGAAGACGTAGTAATATTAATAACGAGAGAAAACGAGCAAAGCCAATGAGAGAGCAAATGAAGACGAGCCCTTTAGCCCACCTGTGTAATGTCTATCTATTATTGCAGATGCTATATCATTACTAAGAGAGAGAGAGAGAGAGAGAGAGAGAGAGAGAGAGAGAGAGAGAGAGAGAGAGAGAGAGAGAGAGAGAGAGAGAGAGAGATTGAATAGTACACGATGCTTTAAAAATTCATATCATGAAATTTAAGAAGAGAAAGAAAAGAACAAGTTAGATTGCTGCCTCCGATGACTTGAATGCCTCACAGCCAAGCACAACCGGTTAGTACATTTAGAGAGTGAAAGATGTTTATTTTCTTTTGTTATAACTTTCACTTAGAAACTGGTTATAAATGGATATATCAATAAGGAACTAATAAAATGATCCTATAAACGTTAAAAAAAGACCCGACACTGAGACTTAAAGATGACATACTGTTAGTATGCACTTCTCTGTAACCCACCACTTTTTATTTCCATTGATATATTGGTTTGACTCATGACAAATTCGTCTTACTACTCGTTGGTACTAAACAATTAACATAGTAAGTCAGTGACCACCTGTACCTTCATCTACATTATATTTAAATTGTAATTTTCGCCTTACAGAATACTGTACGTCTTTTTTTTTTTAAGTGGCGTGTGCCGCAGCTGATCTGAGTTGGGACATCAACCATATTTTGCAAATGACTAGCAAGTCAATGGAAAACCTCGTTGAGGCCAAGATTGGCAATGAAAATCACAAAATATTGACCAACTTCTATGACCAAAGTGAAGAATTCTTCAAGTACTACATTGAAATTGAGGTATATATAAGTTTACATTTTTCAGCATTCTGCCATATCCACCTGTAGTGAACAGGGTGGCCACAACTGAACAAAACTAGGAGTTGGGCTGTGGCCAAAAAAAATCGAGTTTAGGATTACATTTAAGGTCTTTTTATCTCCTTCAGCGCCAGGGATAAAGAATAATTATATGATTGAAGATCTTTGTTTTCCTTTAGGGCTTAGAGAAGTACTTATGTTTCATATTTCTTAATCCTTTATCTATTCCTCTGATGTTTATTTATCTATTCCTTTGTTGTTTATGTTATCTTGATGGTATCATACGTGCTAGGTAGTCTTTTTAATGAAGCTGTATTTATGATGGCCCTTCTTGATATAAAATATGGCTTTCTTCCTAGATTCTGGGAGATCCTTTGTGAACAAGGAGTATAAATTAAGAAATAAAATGATAGAAATATAAATAATTTTGTTGGTGCCATTACTCTTATCGCATTGTAATATCCTCGTAAGTAGAAGGTTAACACTCCCTTTAATGAATAGTTAATGCAGTTTGCTGCCTCTGCTTGTAATTTATCTGTTGATCATGGTAGGAGAAGGTAATATGTATGAAAAAAAATATACTCTATATTATCTTGAATGAAAGTGTTAATTTTTTAATGTTTCTAGTGTTATATCTATAACATAGATATATTGCCTATAAATAAGTTTTTGTATTAAGTTTCATAAAAATTTGAACTCACTTTCTTCAGTAATTTGTAGCTTTTTTTTTTATTCAGTATGATGCCATATTCTGCTGAAGCCAACTGGGTAATCGCATCTTAAAAAAAAAAAAAAATTTGAGTTGCAGATATTCATTATGTCTTGCACTGCTGCTTTATGGCAAGGGAAAAAATCATGCCTTCTTAGGTGGTTCTTAATACAGTGAATATGGCTGTGGTATTTTCTCTCTCCCAGCACTTGGTGATGAATACCTCACTGGAACCTATGTCTTCTTTGGCAGATAAGTCTCCCCGCATGGTATTTCAGCTATATAGATACCTTACAGCAGCAACAGGCAGGTGATATGATTGGTCGTAGCACAACGGTAATGCCCTCGGGTAGAATCTATACGACCTCTTCAAGGCTATACAAAAGTAACACGTTTGACCGAATCATATTTGAGATGTCATATGATGTCACTGTACAGGATGATGAGAAGATCTGGAAGATTGTGTGAGTATAAACATACAAAGTTTTCATTTCAATTGCAGTTCTTACTTCAACAATTTTTGTTAAGAGAGATGAAAAAATTATATATGACCCGGTATTAATACTATGAAAATGCTGTTATAGCTTTGTTTTGCTTTGGGAATTTGCCCTTCCTCTTTCATTCTTTTTAGTGCACATCTGTCATTTGACTGGTCGTCTGAACACATTCATCTCCAGAGCAGGGCTGAAGTCGGAGGCAGTACAATCTTTGGTCTGGAGCTGGCTTTGGATGGTATGGCCTCGACAGAATTAGAGTTTCACCTCAAGAATTGGTTGAAAAGCACATACGAAGTGCAAATAACGCTTAGTAATGAAGGAAGAAAAACTGACCTTAACTTGGGGATGATTTTGATACCTTTAAATAGGGAAATAAAGAGTAAGTTATTTTCTCTTCTCATCAGAATCAGTCTTGTGCACCTTGTCATCCACAAAGAGCAATTGCTTTAATCTCCAATTGCTTCCACTTACAGTGACTTATTACAAGTCTCTGCCTAGCATTCTTGAATATGCTACCCTTACCACCTCATATATACACACTTTAAACAATTATGCCAAAATCACAAAACCTTGCCACAATCCCACATTCATCTCATGCCAATCTCTCACTAATTCTGACTTTCATACACTCTCTGCTACACAATGTAAAGATCTTTACCACTTCCATTCAGTCTCAAAGTATTATACAAATTGTCATCTTTCTTCAGATTTATGAGGGCCCAGAAATATCTTTACCTTTCTCTAATTACTTCTCTTCCCTAGTTTACTACTAAAACTTGATCTACTCAGCCTATTCCTCTCCTGAGTTGATCCACTCAGCCTCTTACTTTCCTGAACCCACATTGCTCTCCCCTGATCAGTTTTTCAATTCCTATTCAAATTATTCTCAATCAGTGTTTGCCCATACATCTTACCAACAACGCTTGGCAGACTATTTCCTCTAAACCTTCTACTTTCGTGCCTATCTTCCTTCCCTTTATATAATGGAACTACACTTGTATTCTTCCAGAGAATTGGGATCACTCCATTCCCGAACACACACTCAATAATCTCACCCTCCATTCCTTTTTTGCTGCATCTTTTGACTGGCATTCCATATGATATCCATCTAACCCAGGTGATTACCAGATGTCATTACTTTTAATGCCATTTGTACCACTGCTGCTGTTATTGCCTGTGTGGCATATGTTACGTGGCCTCGCCAGCAGGGGAAGGATGCATCTCGTCAACTCATCAGAGCAGTAATGGAATTAGTACCGATAGAAAGTGAATGAGATTATACCTTTTGGTGACGAGGAAGAGAACTGAGATTAGAAGTAAAAGAATGGGACATATAGCTATATAAAGATAGAGGAACAGTGAGTAAAACTGTTTATGCTGTATCCATTCAGGTAAAGTGGCTCTCGGACACGACGGATGTTCAATTGGTGTAGTTGACGGAGAATTGTCATGGGATGTGCGCGGTGATGCCTCCAGAACCGTGACAGTATCTTCTGTTATACAGCTACCAAAGGATGGGAGACCCCTTGAACTGAAGTGAGTTTTAGCTGTATACTTTGCATCAGCTTGTGGAATGGTACGTACCTGTTAAGAAAGTGACTTTTTTTTTTATAACTGCCCTTAAACGTGTACTACTGGATCCTTCTTTTGGGTGAATATTTGATATCTCTCATGAATTCTCAATAGGTAGAGACTGCTGGTATGTGTTCAATACTGATGATAAAAACGCCTTTTCAGATATTGTTTTAAAACTTCCTTTGCCTCCATTAACTATGATTTAAATAAATATTGTTTCAGAAAGTGTAAGTCTTCAAATTGTCGTTTATCATGTTCTTTGTAATGGGAATCAGAGGTTTCCTATACCCTTGCTTTCTGTATTTCTAGATTAGCAGTTTTTAATGTTGATGTTTATGGAAACTGCTGATCTGTACATAAGATTTCAGTTACATTTTTAAATTTTTTGTAGTCATTAAGTTTTTCCATGGCGAAAGAGGAGAATACACCTAATCACTTTTTCTTATTGCTTGTCAATAAATGTCGACTAAAAAGAATAGGAAAGTGATGGACTGACAGTGCCATCCTCTCTGATCAGTTTTTTCTTCCCCTAGAACATCTGTAGAAAGGAATCAGATAGGTTGAATCTTCAGCCTCCTCTTTTTTTTGTTCATTAGTGGCCACCTTGCTGCCCTTTTTGATACATGAAGTCATGTTGAAAAAACGTAATTGATAATAATCTTGTAAATTTTCATTGCAATTTTTTATTTCTATTTGTAAAATGTTTAGAGGATCACTGGCTGTCTTGTCTTGGACCTGGAAGACGGAGTTGATTGCAGATCTTGGCAAAGATATCGGTGACAGTCATCATTTGAACTATATCCTGGTGCTTCCTGATGGTTCAAGGTAATATAAATATGAATCTAATATATGATGAGTGAACATGAAAATATGCTTGCCCCCCCTGATCATGACTCGATATTGTTATTATTGCTGTCATTGTTCCTTTTTTGATTATTATTGTTAAAATTTTGTTATAATTACTATTCTGTTATTATTGTTACATTTGATGTTATTCATGCTCTTTTCTCACTATTGTTCACGTTGATGTTATTTTCCTGTTTTACTAATTATAGTCATATTTTGTTATTAATCCTATTTTGGTCCTCATTGTTATTATTTTTGTCCCGTAAATAATGATAAAAGATCGGTGCACTTTAAACCTTGCTGACTGTACAGTGAAGTTCAAACAGAAGTGGAGAACCTCCTTGCAGTATGCTACAATGAAAACCCAATGTGAAAATTTCGTATTATTTATGATCATATTAAATTTCAATTTATTTTCATTACTAAAATCATCTTTAAGATTATTTCAATATTCAAAATGCTGTGAGAGTAAAGATAGACATAATTGGAAAGGAGCTCTGCAGTCAAAATAGATGACCATAGTTGTGTTATTACATTTAAGTTACTGCTGTCAAAACTCCAGGAACTAGTAACTTTCAAAGCTATTAGTTATTATTCCCTTTGACAATATTTTATATATGTTGATATACTTGCTACTTACTTTTTGGAGCCTCTCTGTCACCTCCATTTGTGCTTAATTACTACACTGTGATAAATTCTTAAATATAATATCGTCCATTTTTTCTCACTTAGCCAGCAATCTCTTTTATTAGCTTTGGCTGTTCAGTAACTCCTTTCCATTTCTTAATAGATATAGCACCTGCTTCTACCAAGAGGGTCATAAGTTTAATTTGATGTTAAGTAGGAGAGTAATGGTGGCCCTCATACTTTACTCTGACATGTTAGCAGGCTAATTGAGCATATTTGATGTATGGAGTAGAGGTGGATGATTATCATATATTAGGCTTTAATAAGGGGGAAAAATGCCTATTCCACAATTCATGAGTTAGAATATACACTAAGGAATATCCCAGTAATAGAGAATTAGCATAAATAAAGTGTGTCAGACCATTACCCATTGTCCTACCCAGTTTAATGCATTGGCTCAAAATATGGTTTTCTCAAAATCAAAGGAAGGAAACTGAATAATAAAGAAATAAAGCACTACTTTTTTGCTAAATGTATGCCTTCAGCCACTGTTAATCCTATGGGTCCCATATTTAATGAAGTTCAATACACTGTCCATTTGTAATTCCAAAACCAGTCCTTTGGCCCCATGATGAAGACTTGATTTTGTTCACTGAAATTTATCACCGACTCATTCGGTCCTTTGCATACCATTCACACTCCTCAACAGTGTGTCACAAAGCCAAATTCTCTATCTCCATTTTGTCCCTCATAAGTACTGCTTGTTGCCCTTGATAAGAAATTATTATTGACCATTACAGCTTTGAATTGGGATCGCAGTTTGGGTTTTCACTAGGAGAAAATGATTTGTCCCTTTCTACAGTGTTTGAAGTACAGATGCCCAATGAGGATGTGCATAATGTAAGTTCTTTTTGCAAATGTTTTTTAGTGTTATCAGTCTAAGGCCTGTGACTGTGATTTTAATTTTCAGTTATGTTTTTTTTTAATATGATGCCTTATTCTCCTGAAACCAGCAAGGATTCCACAAACGAAGAAAAACGTGAATATTAGCAAGGGTTTATCTTATCCTCTCCATTTTCATCCTCTGTATCAGCAGTTCTGTGACCAATAAGAAAGATATTCAAAGTAGAAAAATTATCTGGCCATTTGTTCTCCTGTTCTGTTCGGTTTTCTTTGACATGTACAGAATACGAAGATAGAATTCTTTATCGACCTTCCACTTGGTACTACTACTAATATAGTAATTGAAGAGGAAAACTATAATTGATAATTTGGTTCCTTCTAAGAATTTTTTTGTTACTTTGCAGAAGAGAGTTATAAAGGAAGATAACTTTTTTGTTTTATAACCGTATTTTGGGTACTAGATAGATCCCTTATGATTATAATATAGAAGCTGATATTTCGATTTGCCTTGTGTAACTTATGAAGAGTTCCTCTTAAGATTAGCTTTACGCCATTCAAAGACTGAATTGTGTATGCCATCATTAATAGAACTAAATGCTCGAAACTTTTATCTAACAATGTAGCCCTAAATGGCAAAGAAGAAAAGAGAGCATAGAAAACTAAATTAGCTTTCCACTTGTTACGTTTTTCTTAATTAAAGAATGAAAAACACATTTCCTTAATAAGATATACTTGTAAAGTAGATAAATTTTGTAATTTATATAATAAAAATTCTCCATAGTACTGTAATTCCAAAAGCAACTGTATTCATATGGTATTTCTTTACGGAATACATGAAAACTCTGAAAAACTTGATTTTTGTTTTAAATAGCAGTTATTTAACTTAATTTACTAGAATTCATACGAAGGGCTCATCAAAAAATTATCAATCAAATGTGTATTGTTTAAACTGATCCTTTTCTAACTTAATGCTTATGCATTACATAGGAGGTACTGTTGATGTTCTTGTATGATTCTGGTATGCATTTAATAACATTAAACATTCGCAGATTTCAGTACTTGTGCAAGGTAAACTCCATGAAAATAAAATAGCTGATGGACTCCTTACGTTCAGTGTCCAATCTCCCATCACAGAAGCACTTCAGTTCCAAATCCAGGCTAAAGCCGAGAGGAACGAACCTCAGCACAATATTGGAGTCTTGGTGAGTTTTTTAATCATATTCCAAATTTCTCAGTAGTTGAGGGTATACTGTCTATGTTAAATGCTTAGGAATTGTAATGTACATGTTCTGAAACTGCAAAAATGGTGCATACAAAGTCTGGAAAAGCTTCCATTTTCATAATTAAGTGGAATTAGATTAAGCTCTCTGCTAGCATATTAAGCATCATAAGGCATACTTAATAAAATTGTGATTAATTTAAAAATTGTTTTGTCATGTGAAATATGTGAGTGTTTCTAGTTTTCTAATCACAGGTAAACGCCTATTCAGAGGGCAACTACTGGGAACCAATAGAGGCACAGGCCAACGGGAAATGGGATGGGACCAAAGCCGGTGTGGCTCTTGAAGTGGCATGGGGCACTGTCACTATTAGCTTCGACTCAATGGGATCTTATATAGTGGCTGATGGAGAACACCATATTACTGGAACTTCTGAAATAAAACTTCCATTAGGAAAATCCTGGCAGCAACTTCGGGGTGCTTTAGATGGAACTTTCAGTGTTGGACAGAACCCTGGTAGATTGAAGGTTGGGAACTGTAATTTTTCCATTGAGTATACTTTCAGCACGTCTTATGAAATATATGAATAATGTGTTTTCTCTCTAGATCTATATGGTCTTTTTCAATTATCCTCATAACTGAGACACATACAGGTAATATTCAGAATAGAGACGACATAGTTTTTCATCTGTATCTTGCTTCCCCTTTGGCATAAATTGGCTTAAATACTTTGGATAAAGCTCAAGACTGAATTTCCTCAGATTCTATTTTTATTCCTGCTTATTTTCCATCTTTAAGTACTGAATAACTATGTGGCTCCAGTGCTTAGCCTGTGATATGGATTTGATTTTCACCTTCTATTTGCTAACTATCATTTATATTAATATGCCCTTATATGTTGCGTAATGTCTAGGTCAGTTTTCAAAATGGCCAAAATTAGTAAATTAATTCATTGGCTGATAGCCTTCTTTACATAGAAAAATATGTAAAATTCCAAAACTTGCTCCCAACAGTTCCACCATCCTCAGCCCGTTCATGACAATCTCTCTTCGTCCGACTTAATATACTTAATTTTCTAGCATTGAAGAGCGCTTGGGAGGATTGAGAGCTGTTGACTACAGCCTCTTGTCCATATTCTTTCCATTTGTTGGAGCATTTGCCTTGCACTATCTTTCATCTGTTTTTGTGTTTCAGGTGAACAATAGTTTTTATTTTACGGTTGAGAATGTATATTGAAAAGTACCTTGGCCTGAATAGTGTTAGATGATGTTGAACTGTATTTTTTATTATAGCATTGTAGAATGTTTAATCTATATGATACTTATACACAGATAACGCATTTGATAAATGTTGAAAAAGACTATGCAGAAGTATTCAACATGAGTGGAGAAGTTTCCTTACATGTGCCTAAGGCTGAGGGCAAGCTCGTCATATCCCACGCAGGATCCATGGCGAGATATCATGAGTACATCTTAGAGGTAAAAATATCTTTCTACTTATTTTCTTCAGTATCTGGTAGTGTATCTAGTACTTTATGTATCTTATCTACCTCTCTGTACTGCTATCTAAGTTCCTATCTACCAGATTGTTTAGTTAGTTTAAACATCTGTCAATTTATTATTCTGAGATTTAGTTTCATTATATGTCTGTCATTATAATATTGGGAGATACTGTGGTGCCTCTAGTCACGAAATTAATCTGTTCCTTAACCCCATTTGCATGTTGAAATGTTCATAACTGGGATCACTTCACTAGTCGTAAGCATATGTATGCAAGGGATGGAGTGCATCTTTCTAATTCAGGTGTCTCGGTATTGGCTGGTATGATAGACAGAGAGGTAGGGGGGTTTTGTTAGACACAAATAATGAAATGAATAATACTTGTGCAGAGAAATTAGTCATCAAGGATTCAGTAAATAGTGGGTCAAATAACTGGGAGTCTAAGGATAAGAACCATTTGTTACATAGAACAAATATTAACAAAAAGAATAGCCACAAGAAGGGTAAAGCTAGAGAAAGTTTAAAAGTATATTATACAAATAGCCGTAGTTTAGGTAACAAGATAGAAGAACTGAGAGCCATAGTATGTAGTGAGAGACCGGATATAATATGCATTAGTGAAAGTTGGATAAATTTAGATAGCAAACACCTTAAAGCTGAGTACATAATTATAGGATATAAACTTTATAATGCTGATCGTAGTGCAGATAGAAGAGGGGGAGGGGTAATTATGTATATTAAAGATAGCCTCAGAAGCTGCATTAAGTCTGGAATTAAGACAAATCTAAATTCAGAAACCTTATGGGTTGAAATTAAAAATAATATAGAAAGTCTAGTTGTAGGAGTAGTCTACAGACCACCTGATCTAGACGATATGGAGTCGCAAGTTATATACGATGAAATTTCTAAAGTGACCAGGTCAAATAGAGTTTGCATTGTAGGCGATTTTAATTTTAGACATATTAACTGGGAAACCATAACAGGTGATAGTAGCTCTAAGGAGTTTTTGGAAGTAGTAGAAGACAATTTCCTTTCTCAGCATGTACTTGAAGCAACACGGGGGGTGAATACACTAGATTTAGTTCTTAGTAATAGAGAGAATATGGTTACAAATTTAGAAGTTGGTGAAAAATTGGGCAACAGTGACCATGATTTCATTAGATTTAACATAATTTTCAAGGAAACTATAAAGGAAAATAAGAATATTGTTCCAAACTTTAGAGCAGGAGATTTTGAGGGCTTAAAAACTAAATTATCTAATGAGGTATGGGAAGGGATTTCTGGGGTACAGATGTGGGTAGTTAATCCAGCAGGTCAGGTCGCAGGTAGCGGATTACCCCAAAATTTGAGTACCACATGCCAAGGTTTATCACAAGATAAGATCAATACATTAAATTCTCTCACAGGAAAGAACAGCAGTCCGTCAGTTAATATAAATTTGGATGAGGAATATAACAATTTTGTCATGACTCTTAAGAATAGTCAGAGAGACTATTTTCCCATGAAACATTGCAGATCAAGAAAAAATGACCCTAAATGGATGAACAATAGAATAAAGAATCTTATAGGTATTAAAAGAGGAATATACAGGAAACTAAAAAGAGGTGAAGAGCAGGTGAGGCAGCAATATATACAGTTAAACAGGGAAGTTAAAAAGATAGTTAGAGAGTCGAAAAGAAAATACGAAGTTAGAATAGCAGGAGAAGCTAAAGAAAATCCTAAAGGGTTTTATCAACATTATCAAACAAAATTTAAGGAAAAAGTCGGACCAATTGAAGTAGCAAATGGCCATATCACAGATGACGATAAAGTGATGTGTACATGTTTAAATGATTATTTCTTATCTGTATTTACAAATGAAAACTTGGAAAATATTCCGGAAGTAGAATCCATTTACAGAGACAGTCCCGATAATATACTTAGTTCAATAAATATTACGAGAGAGGAGGTAATAAAAGAAATAGATAAATTAAAGGCTCATACATCTCCGGGACCTGATGGAATATATGCTAGAATATTAAAGGAATGCAAGGAAGAGCTTAGTTGTCCTCTAACTGCATTATTTAATAATTCAATAAAATTAGGATCGGTACCCATGGAGTGGAAATTGGCAGATGTGGTACCAATATTTAAAAAAGGAGAACGTGTTAAAAAGAATAATTATAGGCCGGTAAGTTTAACGTCAACAGTGGGTAAGATTCTAGAATCCATAATTGCAAATAAAATAAGGGCACATCTAGAATTACACAGACTGATAAAACTTTCACAACACGGGTTTCTTAAGGGTTTTTCGTGCCTTACAAACTTACTGTCTTTTTATTCAGAAGTTTACGAGGCAGTAGATTGTGGCAAAGAATATGATACAATATATCTAGATTTTAGCAAAGCTTCTGATAGAGTTCCTCACAAAAGATTAGTTAAAAAGCTGGAAGCTCATGGTATAGGAGGAGCTGTGCTCAGATGGATCAAACAATGGTTAAAAGACAGAAAACAGAGGGTTTGCATAAATGGAGAGAAATCAGAGTGGGGCTCGGTTACTAGCGGGGTACCACAAGGCTCGGTACTGGGTCCCCTATTATTCATCGTATATCTAAATGATCTGGATTCGGATATCAGTAGTAACCTAAGTAAATTCGCAGACGACACTAAAATAGGTAGAACTATAAATGGAAAAGAAGACATTCATGCTTTACAGGAAGATCTAAATAGATTATCTGAATGGTCGGACAAATGGCAAATGGAATTTAATGTTGAAAAATGTAAAGTAGTTAAAATGGGTACTATAAAAGACAATACTAGTTATAAGCTAAATAACCATGAAATCATGAGTTCTCAGTGTGAAAGGGATTTGGGAGTTCTTGTGAGTAGTAGTCTTAAGCCAAGAGAGCAATGCATAGCAGTCAGAAATAAAGCAAACAGAATTTTAGGATTTATCTCAAGAAGCGTTAGCAATAGGACGGAAAAAGTTATTTTGCAGCTCTATCTTGCATTAGTTAGGCTCCATTTAGATTATGCTGTGCAATTCTGGCCACCCTATTATAGAATGGAAATTGAATCCTTGGAGAGAGTGCAGCGAAGAATGACCAAGATGATACACAATATCAGAAATCTACCATATGAGGACAGATTAAAAAACTTAATCTACATTCTCTAGAGAGGCGAAGAGTTGGGGGGGATATGATTGAAGTGTATAAATGGTTTAAAGAGATTAACAAGGGAGATATTAATAAAGTTTTAAAAATTCATGATCAAACCAGAACTCGTAATAATGGATTTAAGCTTGATAAATTTAGGTTCAGAAGGGAAATTGGTAAAAATTGGTTTGGTAATAGAGTAGCTGATGCATGGAACAAGCTTCCTAGTATGATTGTAAATACCAATACCTTAGACACCTTCAAATGTAGATTAGATAGACATATGACAGAGGTAGGGTGGGTATGAATAGGTTAGTGCTTATTAGAAAAATCATAAAAAGAAAAATAGAATAAATAAGTAGAGTAGAATAGAATAGGTTAGACATGCTGAAAATACAATTCAAAAATGGAGCTGCCTCGTGTGTGCCAGTAGACATGTTGCAGTGTCCTCTATTCTTATGTTCTTATGTTCTTATGAAAAAAAATTTCCCATGAAAATGCTTGTAAAACAAATTAATCCGGTCCCCAGCTCCAGACACATACTTTTTTATATTTTTATGGGTTTATGTGTGGCAAAAATATAGAATGGTATTAATAATAACATTAATTATAGAAAACTACAACGCAGTAATCTAATATTGTACTAAAATAAAACATTGTATTTAGCTTTGTGGTTGATAGTTGCCGGTACACGTGGATGGTGGTGGAGGAGGAGGAGGAGAAGGCTGAGGAGGACTAGCCGCTTCTCCATGCCTAAAAACACTATGAATTCCAGTTCATCGACGAAATTTATCAAACCATCCTCTGCTTGCTTTATATTCATCGATTTCAGCGCCATTAGCACTCAGAGTGTTCCCTACTAAAGCATGGTGTAATTGTAGAGCCTTTGCATGTATTATAGCCTTGCTAAAACTATCACCAGCAAGCTCTTTTTCACTTATTCAAACTAACAATAATATGTCTACCTCTTCCATTACTTGAGACATATGCTTCATTAAAATAGTTAGTCTTTATTCTTTGAAATAGTACAGATGGTTGATTTCGCCATGTCTTACTGCTTGGTGAGATCAGAAACACGAACACTGTTCTCATGTTTAGCTATTAATTCTTTCTTTGTTTCCATAGTAATATGATTATGCCTCTTAACGTCACTATCACTGACATTTTTCACTTTCTTCAGAGCCATATTGAGGGTTAATATAAAGTAAACAGCAACAAAATCTGGAAATCTATAATGAAAGAACAAAGAGCGATCTTTACAGTGTGGGCACCAATGCAGAACTGAGATGTGGGTGTGTATGTGCGTTCGTACCTCGAGAATTGTTTGCTGGTCGATTCAAACTTTGTTCGAAAATTGTGTTCATAGATCGATTTGTTCGTAGTTGGATGCATTCGTATGTAGAGGTTTGACTTTTTTAAGATTGCTTGAATAGAGGAAGCAAAACTACTAATTTTACTAAGTAAAATGTGAAAGCAATATCCTGTTTCAAGTAATTGGATAATGTTAGCAAGTAGTCTTTCTAATAGTATTGCACTGTTGTGAACATTCTTTTGGGAGGAGAGTGAAAGAGAATGAATAATGTGAGACAAATGAAGAGGATGTATAAAAAAAATGTACGGTAAGCTGTACCAGTCAAAGGTAATCCAAGAAGGAAATAGAAAGATGGGTGAGTAAGGTCTTATCCAAAAGTGGTGTTACAAACTCCACTTTGATGTAAAAGCAGTTTGCATTACCAAGCCTTTAGGAGACCTAGATTTGGTTTTGGAGTTATTGAGGTAAGGTTTTGATTCTGTTTACAAAACAGAAAAGCATGATATAATGGGGAACTGATATGATTAGAGAATTAATTTTTTTTTATATATATTTTGTTGTTTCTATTTTTTGTGACCACCACTATTTGTAGTTAACCTTTGTGTAGGTAAAGAGGCATTCCTCAGTTTTATGCCTTACATCTCATAATAGATGACTGAAAAAGGTTGCAGAGCAGAATGTAGTAGCCTCCTGGCTAGTACCGTGGTAACACTCCGGCCTCGCATTCGCGAGATCGACATATCGCGCTTCGTCTAGGCAAGAGAGTTTAAGCTGTTTACTGGGGAGGTTACTGCTGTGGCTGGTCACCACAGTGGGGAATTGGTGCCTGTGCCAACTGGGTCCTCCATGACCCATTCCACCCATCCTTGAGTGGAGAATCTAAAACAACAGGATGTAGTTTGCCATTCCTCCGTCCCTGAAATATTTCTATTGCCACAAAACTGCTGGCAGAGGAAGTATTTGATGGGTAGAATATGTTAAATCCCTGAATCTTCATATTTTTGTTGTTGCTACAATTGTGACCATTTTGTCGATCTTATTGGGGTATGACTTTCCCTTTGTAAAAAAAAAAACTTATTATTGCAACATTTTTTCTTTTCACCTGAAAAAAATATTATTGCAATTTTTTCTTTATAGGGGACTTTCACTGGGAAATAATATAAATGCGATGTTTACTTCAGAAGGGACTTTCAGTGCAAAAGAGTGATATTACAATTTTATCTTCATAGGGGACTTTCATCAGGAATATGATAGTTGCTATTTTTTATTCATAGGGAACTTTCTCCGGAATAGAATAGTATTGCAATTTTTTCTGCAGACTGAACTTTTAATGAAGAATAATATTGTTGCATTTTTTCTTCATAGGAGGCATTCACTGGAAAAATATTATACTGCAATTTTTTTCGTCATAGGGGGCTTTCAATAGAAAAAATATTATTGCACTTTTTACTTCATAGGAGACTTTCGCCAAAATAAAAAATATTATTGCAATATTTACTTCATACGGAACTTTTGCAGGAAAAAAATATTATTGGCACTTTTTCTTTATAGAAAACATTCACTGGAAAAAGTAATATTATTATTTCTTCTTCATAGGGAACTTTTACTGGAAAAGAATTACAAGTGGAAATAGATGGCATCATAGATGACATACCTCTACACGTCTCTCTCCACTACATAGATGGCCAAGAAGTTACCATCAAATCTTACTATCGCGATGAAAATTATTTCCGCATTGAAGTTAAAACTCAACTGAATGATGTTAGCATAGCCATTAGAAAGGTATATATGTAGCATTTCAAGTTTCATTTTTTATTTAAGCTTTGCACGTATGTTATATTAGTTATTATGCTTATTTATGGAGGAGAAAAATATTTTCATCCTTGTATTCCCTTTGTGTATTAGGAGGCATCAGAAATGAAATATGTCTCAATATGAGGGAAAAATTTCCTTTTTGTATTCTGTGTGGAATAAAATCTGATGCAAAGGGAAAGGGGAGGAATGAGATGGCAATTTTCCCCTTACCTTAAGTTTTTCTTTTGCTTTAGAACATCTGATAGAGAGGCTGAGGATTCTCTCTCTCTCTCTCTCTCTCTCTCTCTCTCTCTCTCTCTCTCTCTCTCTCTCTCTCTCTCTATATATATATATATATATATATATATATATATATATATATATATATATATATATATATATATATATATATATATATATATATATATATATATATATATATATATATATATATATATATATATATATATATATATATATAGAGGAGAGAGAGAGAGAGAGAGAGAGAGAGAGAGAGAGAGAGATTAAATCAAGACTCGATGAATTGGTCAGGATAACCCGGGATAATCTGAGGCCTATTTTTATTACTTATGCAAGTGTGACTGGAAGTGAATGTTTACAATTAAAGAAAAATAGAAGTGAATTTATATAATATTTGCCCATGCAATTTTCTGTTTTGGTTGTAGCCATCCTTGTAATTCTAGGAGCAAACTGCCATATGTATAGAAATATCTCTGCATGCTTATCCTCAGGTCAAAGGTACCTCTTATTCCCTAACGACTGAAGGACTTTTGGTTTTGAGAGGACGACGCACACGCCTGCATCACGACTTGGCCATATCCCCATTGCAAGCATCTTCAACCCTTCGACTGTCTCCGTTCCTTGGACATGTTTTTGAGGTAATGGTTTTTTCAAAGACTTTTGGGATATATTGTGTTCTCATTTGTATATAAAAGTAGTTTCTGTTTTTGATGATATTGTAGGTTATATAGATGCAATTTTTCTCAGCATAACTTCATAGACTTCGTTGCATTGGATTTCCAAAGTCACCTGTTCCCCTTAGGTGAGGTGTTAAGAAAACACCAAGAAAAATATTAATGGGATCCTTAATTAGATATTCTTGCAAGTTTTACTTTTAATTTTCATTGGTGTTGTTGAAAAATCACCCTAACTTCTCCTTTTTATCTGTGTTGATGCTTGAGTAACATGTATAATATACAATTTTCTCTCAAATTCCAATATGTTGCCCATTTCAGTTGGCGTTATTTTTACCTTTCCGCAGCTAACCATCAGCCGCACGAAGTACAGCAAACATCACTGCAGTACCGTCATCCTTTTGGAATGGGGCGACAGAAAATTTAGCTACCACGATGAAATATATTTCCCTAGTTATTCGGAATGCAGCATTAAGGTTGAAATTGATGCGCCATACTTCAATATCACTCAAGTGCAGGCACATGTACAAGCAGAGGCTGATTCTTCAGGGGAACAAGTTGTTCAAATCAAGTACCTTGTTCACAATGACACTGTTCATAGTGCACGGTAGGATCTTTACTGGGTGTTGCTTATGTGCAATTAATTCTAGGGGTTTTCCTGCTGAAGTTAGCAAAGTGGATGCAACTGAGGTAAAAAGTGTGGAAACAACTCATCTTCATTCATGCTCATAAGTTTGCTTCTTCATATCAAGGGTTCGCGGCCTGCCACAGTCCGAGGTTAAAAAGGGCATTTACTCTGGGTAACAGTCACACTTATGAAAAACAAAGTCCTCTGCAAAAAGGCACTGTCCTTGCCTTTAGTAGAAAAGGGAGTCCGTGACGTAAAACCGATCACATTGATTGAATGTTTAGTTTTGGGGAACTGTTGCTGCTATTTGAAGCTTACTTAAGCAAATTTTGTAGGAGCATACATGTAGACTGCCACCTGCCACTCTTCTAGAGAGCATACATGTAGGTCAACTGCCATATAAGGGTTAAGCTAGGTTTCATGTTTATTGCTATAATCTTGCTACTGTATATATGGGCTTCATGTTACATAGTAAAATGATGACATATATTATCTCTCTCTCTCTCTCTCTCTCTCTCTCTCTCTCTCTCTCTCTCTCTCTCTCTCTCTCTCTCTCTCTCTCTCTCTCTCTCTCTCCTCTCTCTCTCTCTCTCTCTCTCTCTCTCTCTCTCTCCTCTCTCTCTCTCTCTCTCTCTCTCTCTCTCTCTCTCTCTCTCTCTCTCTCTCATGACAGAAATAAATTTTTCATTGGAGGGTCAAAGGTACGTAATGGAGGTATGAAGTATGTTCCAGGAATTTAACATTGGTATTAACTTGATCTCCATGTACAGTGTGCAAAGTTCACTGTGAGCACTTGGTTACAGTTAAAAAGATAGCAAGTTTAATTTTTGTAACTGTGCAGTTTATCTTCCTTTGGTTGTTGACACCCTGTTGGCACTTTGCAAGAGATTGCGGTATGTATGAAAATTTTAAAAATGTATGAATAGAGATTTTTCATCTCTGTTTAGATTTATGTACTTCATGCACGGATCTGAAGATGAAATGGTTTGGCGTGCTGGTGCAAGGGATGTGGTTATTAGTTCTGAGGAATATAATGATCTGCTGGTGACCCATGAAATTATACTGCCAGTCGGTGGCTTAGAGGTAAGCATATCTTTCTATTTCCTTGGCATCTTCCTTCTTTTTACTTACGATATTCGTATCCTGTCCTAACCTAACCTAAGAATATGCAAAGTAGACAAGTTGAGGTATAAAAAATGAATTGATCTTGCAAGGGAAGAATTCTTAATCTAGAATACTTCTAAGAATTTCGCCCTTCGCCCTTGGGGGAATAGGGCGTTGGTGCTATTTATGGAGAGACTAGTTGATTGCAGATGTTATTGATAATTTTCATGAATGTTAAAAATGTTTTCTGTTTTAAGTTATGTAGAAGAGGCCATTAGATAATTTCTGTTTATTTTATTCATGTAACCATACTTTTCACATCTTCATATAGTGATTATGTTTGCTCCCTTGAGCTATTAATATTATTCCCATATCCTTCCAGCCTCAGTTTTCATCTTCATTATTTCACCAAGTAAAGCTCTTTTCACTTATTTTTGCAATGTGTACGTCATAGGTTCACATGTGAATAAATAAGCAGTAATTTAAGCATCATTATTTTTTCTTCTCCAGATGAAGAGCAATATGACCATAGGAGTAATACCAATTGTCGGGGTGGGAGTAACAGTCAATCTTCACACACGTGCACTTCTTTTGTCCGTGTGCAGCACCAGTGAGGAATGTGTTCGAGTTCGTGCTCACGCACACTCTCGGAGTACACCCTCAATGAGGACCTATTCGTTGGCTGCTCATGCGTTGAACTCACTTTTCTGGAGTCTGCCAGACGATTCACTAATTCAGAATTCTATCATTTTCAGTGCTCAGGAGGCAGTAAGTTAAAATGGAGAGTATTTTTCTTCTACTCGTATTTTCTATTCATTCTCCGCTTCTTTACTTTTATGAAACTTAGTTTTATTTTTGATTCTCCTATCTTTTCCATCTAAATTTCATATTATGCTTTAAAAATTTTCAGTAGTTCTTTGCATTTTCTAATGTACTCTCCATTTCTCTTTTACTTCTTTGTTTATTGTCAGTTATTAACTTAATCTTAACATATTTCAAATATTAATTTGCTTATTTTCCATAATTTTGTCTTATAAGTACAATGGAAGAATAAAGTTAGAGGATTTATAGTCATAATTATCAATAATAAGACCTGAAATTTGGCCATAAGAAGTAGGGTTGTGCAACCTTCCAAGTAAAATGTTTTCAAGACAAAGCAGTTCCCCATGATAGGACCAGAGTAAGTTAGGGAGACCTGAGGTTTGACTCTTCAATTTAGCAGTGATAAGAGCTTGATTTTGTGTACTGTGATTACCTAATTGTGTTTACGGGAAAGAGCCCAAAGCTCGTATCTTCCCGTCTCCTGATCGGTTCCATTTTAGACTTAGTGATACTTATCATACCTGTCCTTAAAACTATGGATTGAGACAGCATTAACTACCTCCTCGCTTAGCGAATTCCAATTATCAATACTCTTACACTGAAAAAGTATTTCCTTACATCCTGCAAAGAAGTTTTCTTACGAAGCTTCAAACTATGACCTCTAGTTCTAGAGCCAGCCATATCAAACTATCGATCCCTATCCACTCTATCATAACCATGAAGGAATTTAAAGACTGTCACCATATCCCCCCTCACTCTTCTAGCTTCGAGTGATGGTAAGTCTAATTCCCTCAGCCTGCCATCATAACTGAGATTGCGTATTTCTGGCACCAGTTTCGTGACATGTCTTTGAACTTTTTCAAGCTTAACTATGTGCTTTTTCAAGTGCGGATTCCAAAAGGGGGCTGCATATTCGAGTTTTGGCCTCACATAGGTTACATAAATATTTTGGGTATGTGCGTTTACATATATATATGGAGAAGAACTTCATGCTTGTGGCTGTCAGCCTAGTTGGTTTCTTTTTGCTTCTCTAACACCTGCAGTTTTCTCTCCTAGGACATTCTAATCATTAGCTCTGGTTACACTTAAATATTCTTCTCTTACATCCTGCAAAAAATGTTTTCAGTAATCTTCAAATTATGATCATTACCTCTTGAACCACCCATTTGAAAGTATTGCTCCCATTTAACTCTGTCAGAACCGTGGAGGAGTTTGAAAATCGTTACTATATCCTCCTTTTTTCTTTTGGCTTCACTGTTGATAAGTCTAGCACATTCAGCCTTTGTTTATAATGAGATTTTGTATACAGTATCTGTTCCCATCTTCGTAGAATAAGTTTGAACATTGTCCACCTTTTTCATGATTTTTTTTTTCATAGCGTTGCATTCCGGAAGAGTGCTTCATTATTAAACTTAGGCTGCACAAAGGTTTTATGAATACTTCTAAATACAGTATATCATTACCTGTATGCTTGATGACCATCTTATATTTGCTAAGACAGCTAACATAAAGCTGAAATTTTTTTCTTACCATTTCTATTGTGATGAAAAAGAACCTCAAGCTAACATATTTCTATGCGTCACATAAAATGCCAAGGATCTTCGTGCTGCTCATTAGCTGCAGATTGGCTACCATTTTACTAAACCTATTCCAGAATTTGTCTTTTTTTTCCATTTGACATCTATTTTCATTGCTGAACTATTTGACGTTAGTATTAACAATTCCTCTTCTGGTAGATGGTAACCAGCAGCTATCTTCTCACATTCTTTACAGTATATGTTATCAGTCTCTTGTACAAAGTTGTTGTTAAATGTGGTTCCTTAGTCGATACTTGTGACTTGATCATTTATCCTCATGTAAAATAATTTTGGGTAGTTCTTTCATATATTCTCTCAATTCCCCATTAACAGGGAGGACATCCGCGATGAATTACTCCATCAACATTAGTCACTTTTTCATACAGATGGCTCATTCTTGATATTACTTAAATGTAATATTTTATATGTGAATACTAGATCAAGTAATGATTGTTCATCTCATAGCCTGTCAGACTGAGACTATAATTAACGGACATTGTTAAGCAATTTATAGTATGAATAGATTTTATATTTTTCAGTCGAGGTTCACACCCAGATTTCCCAGATCAGATTAGATGACAAAGAGTGTATGGACTCGCTAGACATTTCTGTAGTCTGGACAGCATATTATTTTGTCTCAATTAAGGCTCTAGTTCCGATCATGTTTATGTAATTACCTAAGTGAAGTGATGATGAGTGGTGGACGTCATTGAGCAATTTCTGATCTGAAATGCATATTATTTTGTCTAAGTAAAGTGTCTTATCCCAGCTGTGTTCGTGTATCAGTTAGATAAGGTTACGGTGAGTGGTGGCCTGCGACGAGTGGAATGCAGTCAAGTTACTTGTGAGAATTTTGTCGTCCGTGGTGTTCTTCATACTACAGTACAATTCACTGATGACGATGTTGGTAAATATCGAAATTTTTCTTGAGAAACTTGTATTCCAGCTGTGATAAAATTGAATCAAGATCTGCATATTTTTTTTTTAAACCAATTAGTCATTCTTTGATGTTATTGCACGTTTCTCACATAAATATAGAACAATTTAATGCTCTGGTCTTCTCAGTACATGATATCAGAAGTTTTTCCCAAATAAGTTGTATGTGCAGTACGTATTTTTTGTGTGAATTTTAAACTTTATTTGATATCTACAAACCCCTCTTTCAGAAATCTTACTGGATACCACAAACCGCACAATGAAATTCAAAAGCGTTATCCGTGAGAGTGCTGAGAGCGAAATTGTTTCTGCTTCACTCCCTGGAGGCCGACTTATGAAAGCATCGACTTTAGAGTCCCAGTTTTGGATAAACTTTGTTGATGATCCAAATGGCATGGTTAATTGGACATCCACAATAGTCAGCTACTCTTCTTCTAGGGCTTCTGAATGGGCCTTTCGCTCTGGTGTTTATCATCACTCTCTCAGCAAAGTAAGTATGCTCATTGTGTGGGTACTAAATGATGCTCTGGAGACAAGTCCTAAATAGCTCTCAGCAAGGTAAGTATGCTCTTTGTGTGAGCATTAAATGATGTACTTGAAATAATTGCTGAATTGCTCTCAGCTAGGTAAGTATGTTCTCAGTTTGAGCCCTAAATGATGTTCTTGATAGAAGTGCTGAATTATTGGGCCCAAGCACAGAGTTTTGTCATTTTATCTGGGCTCATACTATGTATACTTATAGTATTATGTCTGCTACACTTTTCTCTGTTAATATTCGTTACTGAGCTTTAACATTAATGAGCACCACATTATCGCAGTGATTAGAGCACTCGACTTGGCAGGTGTCAGACCCATGATCAAGCCCACCACAGGGCGTTAGGAAGAGTATCTAACCTTCATGCCCCAACCCCAACTTGTTTGCATCCATCCCCATAACTGGGCAAAAATCTTGGCTTTATCATTAATCATAGGAAGTCATATTAATTTTGCACTGAATGTATGAGAATTTGCATGCAAACTGCTAGTCATAATTTTTTTCATAATGTCATTTCTCCGTATTATTTTGATCATGAAAATATATTTAGTTCAAAATCTTACTATAACATGGAGACTAAACGAAAATACTCCCTCTCATTACAGAATATGTTGTTACTGTCATATATAAATTTTGTTCTCTTCGTGTTTACTTACTTAGATATGAGGTGGTAGGAGGAGACAAGACAGATCATTTATGCCACAAATTATTGAGAATACTCCAATTTTTTCAGCCTCTCAAGTTGGGTGGTCATCTGGTTACAGAGCCAACATCAGCAAATATGCAGGTGCTCTTTGATGTCTTTTCGGGAGTGGATGAGGCACTAAAGGTCAATGTCAAGTTACAAAATGATCGTGGCAGTTATATCATCATCTCTAATCTCACTGTATGTATTGCCAATTATTGTATACTGTACTGTACTTACAATTTTTATTTCTTGCATGCCTTTTCTGTAACTGATTATTGCTTCTTTGCCGTGCATACTTTACCCATTATTTTTTAAGCTCTAAAGTAACTGCCACCTCTGCAATTGTCATGAATTTCTTTGTCATAAGCCTATAGTGATATGCCCAAAATATTACAGTATTTTCATGCACCATTCTCTCCACATTGCAGAGAAGTATGGACACCCATCCACGTGTTGCTGATGCAGTCATTTCTTTCTTACCATCTCCTGATAGTGGTCAGATCAGTGTGGTGTTGATAATACCTACGCAAAATGAGAAGGAGGGCCAACTATTGTCCCAAAACAGCAACCACGTAGACTCAGACGTCCATTTCATACTGACGTGTGGACTAGATGCTCCTGTTGAGTACACAGCATTTAGCTGTAGAGTAAGTGAAAACAGTAATATGTTATTTAAGTCCTTCAGATTCCATATTGTGTTCAGTTGTGGCCACTGAACTGGACTCATGGGCATATTCTGATAAGTTTGAAATGAAAATATATACAATTTTCTTACAGAAAATATGTTTAGTTGGTATTTAGAACCTATGTCATTAAAATTAAGTTTTGGGGACTTTGGTAGTGCAGTGGCTAGAGCGCTCAACTCAGGAAGTAACAAATCTGTGTATGAGCACGCCATGGGTGGCTAGGAAGGGCGTCCCACTTTAACTCCAGATCTTCAACCTCTTTGTCTAAACCTCCATGCCAATGAGGAGTATTAGTGACAAAATAAAAAAAACAGCTTTAGTTTTAAACATCACCATCTATATTTAGTATATATATATGTTATATGTAATGGTATATTTATGGATGACTACTTAAGTCTTAATTTGCTTATGAAATATTTGGTTTAAAATTTTGTCTGGTAAGTCTTTACTCATATTTTAACAGTTAACAGCTCCGTCTGTTAATGAGAAAGTGTACGTACGATACCAGGTGGTAAAGGATTCAGGGTGCAGTGGACTTAGCCTGTCGGTAGGCTTACTACATCAGAAATACCACATGCAGCAGAAGAGCTGTAGAAACCCTAACAGCTTTCAAGCTAGCTTATCTACTAAAAGTAAGTGAAATATGACAAGTTACTCATAAATACCTAATTTACCTGTTAATAGGTTCTGCAGATAGGGGCATTAACGGTTGATTTCCTCGTGACTTCTATGTTAAATGTACACAACATTATTTTTTAGAAAAATGAAAACAGAAAATATATTGAAAAGGAAAATCTTGAAGATGCTTTTTTTACTGGAGTATTTATCAAATGAGCTGATTGAGTTCTTGATGATTTTTGTTAGCCAAGAAACACCAAAGACAAGAATTAGCAGTGAGGTTAGGAGTACTGGATACAAAGCAAGCAGAGCTGGACATCATCGATGCAGCTCACGTGATGTTCCAACTCCATCCACCGTTTCTTTTGCATGTCATGGGTCATTCCCGAGGCAATTTGTGGAGTCGATGGGAAGACTTTAAGGTAGTTTTGTTTCCAATTTTCGTTGCTTCTTCTCACCCCTTTTCCCTGTTTATTTAACTATGATATATTAAAGTATTCACGTTTTTGATTCTTGTTAATATCACTGTTATTGTTTTTAGGGAAAACAATAAATAGAGACTTGTTGAAGATGTGCTTTACATTATCATACTGCTGTTGAACTTCTTGCTCTAACCCTGGTAATAAATTAATTCTTATGTCATTTTAGCTCATGTTCTTTTTTTCATCCATATTGATTTATCCACCCTCTTGTATTTAATTTTCCGTCCACAGAATGGAGTTCATTTGGAAGCAGATGAGTTAAAGAATGCAGGTGTGTCTGTCGTAGAATCATTTGCTGAGGATGTGAAAATGCTAAAAAATTTAGCCAGAATATCAGGACCAACACCTGCCCACCACCTCGCTAGTTATTTGACTGCTCAAAGTAAGACACTGCTCGAGGAACTGAGTGGTGATATACTCATCAAGGAGATTGCTCAAAGTGCTCAGATGTGCATTGATGTAACCAGGTGTGCATTATTATTATTATTATTATTATTATTATTATTATTATTATTATTATTATTATTATTATTATTATTATTATTATTATTATCATCATTATTATTATTATTATTATTATTATTATTATATTTATTATTATTATTATTATTATTATTATTATTATTATTATTATTATTATTATTATTATTGTGGCCAAGTGGTAATGCTTGCAACTTTGATTCATCAGATTGTGGTTTCACAGCCCTCCAATTCGCTAAGCGAGGAGGTAGTTAATGCTATCTCAATCCATAGTTTTAAGGACAGGTATGATAAGTATCACTAAGTACAAAATGAAACCGATCAGGAGACGGGATATACGAGCTTTGGGCTCTTTCCCGTAAACACAATTAGGTAATCACACTTAGACAAATAGGTAATCACAGTTTGAAGTTAGAAAGGATATTAACTCAGGGTAATGGTTGCATATGCCAAAACAAAAGTCCTTAGCAAGAACACACTGTTGTAGCCCTTATTAGAAAAGGGAGTCCATGACGTAATACCAGTCACATTACCTTATTATTATTATTATTATTATTATTATTATTATTATTATTATTATTATTATTATTATTATTATTATTATTATTATTATTATTATTAAACTTCATAATCACTGATGGATTGGCATGAGGAATACTACACTTATATTCTTGCGTGTCATAAGAGCCATATAAATGGTCTAAGGAAGTGAAGACATGAGAGCCTTTTCCTCCCTGAATTCTTATCCATGCCACAGAACTGCTGATACACTAGAGGAGGATGCATAGAGCATGAAAAAATCCTGCTGTTTTCCTCTTATATTTTTACAGTTATAGTTTCCTTGCTAATTTCAGCTAGATATGGCATTCTGTTGAAAGTTATTATTATTATTATTATTATTATTATTATTATTATTATTATTATTATTATTATTATTATTATTATTATTATTATTATTATTATTGTTATTATTATTATCCAGAGTTCATTATATCTTTTCTCTCTTACTCTGCATTTTCTTCTATCCATGTTACGGGTTGGGAGTTTAAAGAACCATTTCCCTTCCACCTGTGTGCCGTTAAAGTCAACTAAATTCGATGTACCGAAGGTACTTTATAGCCTTCTCATGTTTTTTCCTGCAATTAACTGAAGGTATTCGAGGAGGTTCTGGTAGGAAAACACTAACCAGAGCATAGCCAGTGGGTCTCAGAATGTGCTTGGATGTGGAATGAGTAATTGGGAGGAAATTGGCTGCATGCTTGTGAGAAGAAAGATAGATGTGTTTTCATTGAGTGCAGAAAGGCAAATGGGTGTGTGCTTTGACTATGCCATCCCTCTTACAGGTGGGATTGTGGGTCTTTTATATATATATCAATAGATAATTTTTTCTGGAGGTAGGGGAGAGAGATTACCCCACCCCTATTCTCTGCAATGTAAGATCCAACAAATGGTAGCAGTTTAGCAAACAGCTGCTATACTCCTCCCTGAAATCTATTTTCTTGCATCAAAACAGCTAAAAGAAAAATTGAGTATGCAGAGCACATGAGGAATCCTTGTGCTTTCTATATCTTTGTTGAGTTGTGGTCTGTTGGAATAAAATTATAATAAAAATAAAATTAAGGTACACCAATTTCTAGATTTAGCTGCGGATATTTAATTGCATAACAGCTTACGTGTGACCTTTTTTAGGGCACTAACACTCTATATCGTATCTTTGCAGTGTGCTCTTGGAAGCGTGTATGGCCTACATGAATCACAATTATGGGAAGATGTTCATGGAAATGGGGTCATCTTTAACTGCTTGGATAAATGAAAGGGTCAAAAATATCAAACACTGGTTTGTAACTTCTGCAGCTGTAATACAAGATGCTTTTGTAACAACATTGAACTTTATATATCGAGTACCTGGAATGATTTTGGATCTTGGTACGTATTTAAGTGCACGTTGGCTTATTAGACTTCTGGGTGCTAGGACAGTTCTTTTTAACTCCGTCCTCTCTCAGGAATGTGTATATGTATTGATTCACATGCAATGTGTCTTTTGCCTAGCTCTCGAACTGTTTTTAGTTTAGTTTTAATAAGGAATTCTTATTTACTTAGTTGAGCATCTGGGATGCAATATTTGAGAGTAAAAGTAATTTTTTCCCCAATTGACCTATAACTGATGTGGCTTGCTCATGTCCACTACTTCATTTTTTGGAGTTCATATGGTAATGTTCATCAGAAACAGGAGAACAAGCATCTATGTTTGAAATGTCTGATTTAGTGCATTTTTCCACCGACCTATGTCAAAAATTCTTATAAAAATGCATGAAGATGTAGTAGAATGTTTTTTAGTGCATTGGGTGTATGTTAAATAGGAAGTAGGGCTATAAAGCATCATAACAGTGAGAAGGAACTCCAAGTGGTAATGATTCTCATTTCAGCTATGACTGTACCTGTTATTGCTGACGGAGCACGTTGGATCATGAAGCATTTGAAGGTGTTACTTGCCTCTTCCCTTTACTCTAACATATCAGACATAGGACTTATGCTTGGTCACTATATCAACTGGGTTTGTATTGATTTATAATATTTTAACATTCTGAATATTAGATTCATATCCTACTAAGCACCATATACATTAATGTGTAGACAAAATGAAGGTTTTGCATACTTATGTTAAATGAAAAATTGAATAGGTGATTAGATACTAAACTATTTTTCATGTGGAAATGTAAGTGATGTATAGAAGTTTTTCATGTTTTTAATTTTTTTTCTTCTGTATTTTGTTTTAGAGTTTGTCTCTCTTGTTTCCTGGGAGTGAGAATTTTAATAAGGAATTTACATCAGGAGCTTGGAATATATGGGTAAGTTATGAGTTATTTGTTTGTCCACTTCCATCTCCTTCCGTAATTAATTTCTTTTTATCCTTTTTCTAATATTGTCATGCACTTAGAATTACTAGTTTCTTTTTCTGCTTCTCTGCAACTGTTTTTCTTCTTTAGTGTATTTGTATATCATACACTCTTATGTATTAAACAGTCCTTGCATATATATTAGTCATTTAATTGTACTATTAAGTTAAAGAATTTAGTTCAGATGGCTGTTATAATGTTACTGATATTTCTAGATGGAAGCAGAGAAGGAACACCCCTGAGTTCCTTGTTTATTATGGGGATTACCAAAATGGATATTTCTTTGGTAGGGGAAAGAGAATTCCACCCTTTTATACCTTGAATTTCATAGAGGAAAACTAAAATGTATAAGAAATGGAGGATACTGTATTTCCTTTTTTGAATTCTGTTTTCTCCTTATCAGTTGATAAGAAAAGTGAAGATGGTAAGCTTATTATTAAGACCTGCTGTGTCATTTCTTTTGTATTATATTTGGCCATAATACTAACTTCAGTGGATACAATTATGCAGCATTTTGTGACTAGAAAATTAATATCGTGATTCATATTATATCCCTTCGGTAGGGGAGAAATTTCTACCGTCATATTGCCTGTGTTAG
Organism: Halocaridina rubra; assembly: GCA_037179515.1. Taxonomy (NCBI): domain Eukaryota; kingdom Metazoa; phylum Arthropoda; class Malacostraca; order Decapoda; family Atyidae; genus Halocaridina; species Halocaridina rubra. The sequence continues at coordinate 41,595 of JAXCGZ010009471.1, read as the reverse complement.
TTTAGAGATTGCAAGGAATAGCCTTGACGCAGGAGGAATATGTATTTCACGTGCATAGTCTCTTGTTTGTCAAAAGAACTGATTAAAAGGGCCCAGTCCGTCTTAATTGTTTTTTCTTGCTATAAGCAAATGAGAGAGAGGGCAAAAATGGGCAAGGCATGTTTAAACCAAGCTTTATCAGTTCGTTTTTCAGTAATTACACATATTGCAGGATGTGGTATAATATATGGAAAGAAGAGAATTATCATTATTACAATCCTTTAAATCTTTATCATGGCTAGCACAATACAAGTGAGAACATTCCTGTTTGGTTCAGTGCCATGATGTTTTGACGGACTATGATGTGTAGTTTTACAGTTTATTTTTTTTTTAATGCAGATTCCCCTGCCTGAATGCAGCCATTCATTGTTTGATCTTTGGAACGTCATAAGCAGTAACGCACGCACTTCCAGTCATAAGTTAACGTTACCTTCGTTTCTCCGTCAAATCTGGAGTCTTCTGAAATATCCTTATGGTGTGATTAATTATGTGCTGCCTCCTTTTCCAGGTATGTTTTGTGTGTGTGTGTGTTTTAATAAGAATTTTTGAATGTATAGATAGTTGTTAATATTTTGTGACAAACTTCTAATCATATACTATCAGGCTGAACAAAAGTAATTTTGATGTAGATTGTTCCCTTATGGGGTAAATCCCCTGAGGGGGAGCTAGAATACGTCTTCCGTGTTCCCCTACTTTTTTTTTTTTTTTAAGAGAGTGACACCGGGACAGGCAGAAACTGCCCTCATCAATGTAGGCCCGGCCACGAGAAATACCAAGACGAAGGAAAAGAAAAGGTTAAGAGCAAGGCAGAGATGAGGTAATGTTGCACAAAGGAAAACGACAGACAGAAAAAAACAGTCAGAGATATGGAGGACTAGGCTCTGAGATGACGATAGATCTGCTTTTTGAAGGATGAAAGGTCATAAGAATTTGGAAAGACAGAAGGAGGAAGAGAGTTCCAGAGTCTGGAGGTAGATCGACTAAATGGGGCGGAGCAAAGGGACTGGAATCCCTTCCTTTGTATTTTCTCTTCCCAAAGAGTCAGACTATCTTGCTTTGACTCTACTGCTCCCTTTATAAGGGGAAAAATGGCTCATGTATATGTACTGTATATGTAAAAAGTAATTAAATATTATGATTTTGTACTTGATTTGATTTTAACTTACTTGATATATTTCTTGGGAGAAATTATACATCAGTTTTTCAAATGGGATTATAGTCTTTGCATGAGATCGTTAATGTTATTTTTATGTTACTGTTGATATGTGTACCAATTCTCTTCATATTTTTATTATGGAAAGTATCAATATTTCTACTCGCCCTTCAGCATATGGGTCTATAATCGGAGAAACCCATTTTATAAGCCTTGATGGCCGAGCGTTCACAATGAATTCTTCATGTTCTCACGTCCTCCTCGCGGATGCCAAGGACAAACTCTTTACGCTCGTCTCGGAATCACACGGCTTGCCCGAGAGACGAAGTTACACATTATTTGTTGGCGAGAGGATCGTGAAAATACTGCCCAACCTCCAGGTTAGTTTCCAGTTTTTTAAGTGAATGTAAGTTTAATTACTTATTTAATGTTAGTTGACATTTGGCCCTTTAATAAGTTTTATTTTGTTTTTTAGTGAAGTAAAACTTAGCAGGAATTAGTAAACTAATATTCCGTATTCGAGATCTCTCTGTGCTTTTTTTTTCTTTTGGTTGCAATCTTAGTGTTCATATAATATTTTATATTCTATTGTTATAATTTTGGCCACCTGTCTGCCTCCAGATGGATGTGCATCACATCTGAAAAAAAATTATTATTTGATGCTTCAGGTATCAGCAGACGGCTTGTCCATCACTTTACCTTATGTCAGTGATACCATTAGCATAACCCGCAATCTTCACCATCTGACTGTTGCAAGTTACGACGATCTTGGCAGAGATCTGGTAACACTGAGCTGTTTGGTAAATCAACAAGCTTGTGTTGTGGGAGTGAGCGGTTGGTTGCTTGCAGATACGCAAGGGTTATTGGGTCATTTCAATTTGAACCCAGCAGATGATTTCATGCGTCCTAGCGGTCAGGTTAGTTTTCTGTATTTTTATATGTATTGATTGCTCATTTAAACTGATTTATACTTGCTCTTGATTTTTTGTGTGCATTACATTTGTAGTTTCTTGTGCCAAGCATTTTGCCATTGACTGGCATTACTATTTTGTTAGTACATTTGAAGAATTAATCATGTTTTATCATCCTAGACTTTGATTTTTTTTTAAAGTCGTAATATGAATTTATTTTTAGTTTAAATTTGATATGCTTGTTTAAATCAGCACTGATTTCTTAACTCCACCAATTGCAATACTTTCAGCAAAGGTGAGCAGGATAGCAACTAATATTTACAAGTGTTTTTATGGCTTGTACAGTTTTCCCTTGTCTTATATGGTTTTAATTAGGGTGGTATTGAATATACACTGTTGGAATATATAAAAAAGATTCTTATAAAAATTTATCCCATAATAGCACCTACAGTACTGTTTATACGTAAATTCAAATTGTATATGACAAAGTTTAAGTAAAGATAAGTAATATAGGCATCATTCAGAGTATACAGGAGGGTTGTGAAAAGATTATATGCTAATTACAGACAAGTTAAATAAGGATTTTGACTATACGCAAATTCTGACAGCGCAAAATGAGGAGCAGCTCTGTGTTTTATAGGAAAAATTAGACAGCACAACATAAGTAAACATGTACTTATTGTAAAATTTTTCATCCTCTAAATAAAAAAAGAAAAACCTAATACTGAAAGTATGCTTAGATGGAATGCTTATGAACAGTTTCCAACTTTGACCCTCTCTAGAAAAAATAAACTGCAGTTTTTAAAACATAGTTGATTCTCAAATTTGTCATTCTTTATAAAAACATATGCAACTAATATTGAATATGTGCTCTGCAAAAATACCTAATGAACAGTCTTTATGTTTTACACCCTTCCTGACTTCTGAATGCACAAAATAGAAGTAAACATGTTATTCTCAGGTCTCAGCTTTTGGAAAAAATGCCAATGTTAAAACATAATTAGTTGAAATGGCTATGAACAGTCACTAGCTTTGATGCCTTTTCTTGACCTAATGAATTCCTGATCTCAAAATGTACAGAAAAATATGATGCAAAAATACTCTCAACACCTAACAACGGTGAGGCTGCCGTAAGCAACTTATTAGGAGCATCCTTTACATTTTATTTAAATTGATTGCAAAATACTTCCACCATGCAAAGGGGGAGAAGGATTCTATAACATTTTGGTGTAATTCTTCCATGGAAGATTATACGAATGGCACTCACAAACATTCTGCTCTGCACTGTGTGGAGTCAGAGACCTACCTTGATACCTTTGATCAATTACATTTCTTAGATAGTGGAAAAGAATCAAGTCCACTTTTATTCATTGTTCAAATCCCTCTATCTTGGTCTTATGTTTGTATCTTTATTACTTCTAAAATTAAACTGAAGTAACCTGAAATTTTTTATCAAAGTAAATTCGAAATGTTACACCATCTGGCTATTAATTAAGTCTCTGTATACAACAGCCATATAAGAGGGGTGATTGAGTCAAAACAAAATATTTTGACATTTTGTGGGAAGAAAATGCAGAGAAAGGGATTCCCAGTCCCCTTGCTCCGCCTCATTTAGTTGACTTACAACACGCAGGGGAACATAGAGGAAGTATTCTTGCTAACATATACTTTACTGTATTAGCTGAATCATTACCAAGGAGTAAAATTACATTAATTTCCGTTAGAATGAATTATGTAGCTGTATATTTACTAAGTGGAATTAGATGTATTACCATATTTAATACAAAAAAATAATTCTTATTTAAATTATTATTTTGTCTCCTGATTTAAATTTATTTAAATCATATGATTTAAATCATAACAAACCTGTGACAAGCAGCCAGGGCTTCATCATGCCTTACCACCTCACCACCTTTCCATCAGCTTTTCGATGGCCAAAAAAATAAATTCAGGGACGATGTGATTGCCAACACATTGCTTCTTAGATTTAACCCACTTCAGTATCAGTAACTCTTCTACAAACTCATTTTCCATGTACTGCATGTAATCAGTGGCTACTATATTATAGCAGACATTCATTGTCCAAGAGTATGCTAAATGCAATGGTCCTCACTAATAAATGGATTGCTCCCTTGTGGATCATAAGTTGCACTTCGCTATCAAATACAATGATGAAAATCAACAGAAAGATTAGTTTTAATAGATATATACATGTATATTCGATGGCTGTAAATCCCGACTCAAAACATAAACTCGCCGAAATCTGATATACCCCAATCACTCTTTTTTGAGGTATACTAGATTCTAATGAATGTGTATTCTTTGACTCGGTCATCCTCCTTACAAGGGGACTTGCAGCCATTGCATTAGTATGTCCAAGTTTTCTTTGCTCATTCCGGAGTCATTCATGTAAAAAAAAGTAATACATCCAATGATACTACTGCTAATTTTCTTCATTGTATTTAGTACTGAAGTACAACACTTGATGTACTAGGGAGTAATACTTTTTTATATTATTGAGAACCATTATATTTAATTTAAAATCTAAAAATTAATAGTCTTGTAATAGTGTATAATAATATTGCTTTTGAGAATGGAAACACTCGCACTTGAAATTATTGAAGAATCATAAATTTCTAACACTTTTCATGAGAAATATTAGTTTCACGCCAAAACAGATATTGTTTAACAAGCACCTTTCTCACTTTTATTTTAGTCATCTTGCTAAACCTGGCAGGAGAAGGCCATATTTGAAAAAAATCAGTTTTTGTAATGAATAAATTAGTAATTTTTCCCATGATGCCCAGTCCGTTGAAGCTAGAAATGTTAGCCAAAACTGAATAAAAAGAAGCCAGCCAGTAAATAAATAAACAAAAACTTACTAGATTAGACTCAACTCCCTGTGCAATTGAATTTAATCATGTGCATCAGAGGGCAAGATTCAAAATACTTATGCAATAATGGGTTTAGTGGGCAAATATGCATGTATGTGTATATGTCTAATAAGGCAGAGATTTCATACTTTCTTATTTTGTACAAGCATGTTCAGGAATGACAGAACTCATCCTTCCATTGCAATATGCAAATTTGTCACAAATGCATTTTATTACATACCGGTATTGCCTGCTCCTGCTAAGGTCACTTGGATGTCTATAGCCAGGAGACAAAACTTTCACTATAAAAAACATAACTGTCACTTCCATATCTCGAATCGTTACATTCACTTAATCAGTAGTAAGAAATGTAATGTCATACTTGAGGGAGGGTATCTGTGGGGTTCCACAAGGATTAGTTTTAGACCCACTTGTGTTTATTATATATGTAAAGCTCTGTCAGAGAGTGTCAATGCATTTTTTTTTTTATATTTAGATGATGCAGATAATTGTGAAGACATTAAAAGGCAAGAATAAAAGTAAAGAAGCTCAGGAATAGCTGAGTAATCTGCATAAATGGTCAAATAAGTGATTTGTGAGATTCAAAACTTCAAAAATATAGTACTGTAATGAAAATGGGCTAGAGTGTAAGATGACCCATGTGCAAGCATATTCTTTAGCAGGAGAGGAACTTAAGGAATCTGGAAGTGAAAGATATCCAGGGTTATGGCATTTACAGTTTTTTCTCCAGGTATTCTCAATTGAAATATTAATGGCATCACATGCTTCTTTTTTCCAAACATATAGGTGGTCCTCAGATATATGGACAGATATATGTTTAAAAGTACATACAGTACATGACTTATGTGAGGCTTAAGCTTGAATATACAGCATCCATTTTGATTTTGCACTACATACCTGGTGATATAGATAGGAAATCCAAGCTCTGTAGAAAGGCTGCAGGAATTAGATTTACTACCACTTAAAGACAGAAAACAGAAGGAAATAAGTTAACTGTTTTTAATTTCTTTCAAAATTTTGACAGAGTTGATAAGGAATTATGCTATGATAAAATGGCTTTAGATTTATAAATCAGAGTTTCAAACTTCAATGAAAATTTATTTGCTGGATATAAAAAGTACTTTTTAGTGCAAGAATGTAGATACTAGGTATTCGCTAAGCAAAGAAACTTTAAATGCTATATACATTCTTAGTATTAATTACAGTTATGATAATAACTTAGTGATTCAAAAACTAAGAGAAAGTAACTAGTAGATGGGGAGTTAGAAACATAGGGCTTTCTCGTGAGAATAGAAAGCTAAATATAATTAGATAAATACACTTGAACATGCTGCACAGTAAAATATCAGGCCATTTCATTTGCTATATTCTAGAAACATTGCTCTGGTGTCTTTGATTTACATTAACTTCAAAATGGTACTATTGGCACTGTTTAATGCTACTGGAGTCTGTATGAGTGTTAGAGCCATCGCTACACTCCCATGTTATTTTACAGTTTACATGACCTGTACATTTCAGATTGCTTTGAGTGCAGAAGTCTTCAGTGAAAGTTGGCGCCTTGATCCACAGTGCCTTGGTGAAACTACAACTATGGAGCTCCCCTCTGATAGAAGAGCTCATCACCTGTGTCAGAGGCTTATCATGGATTTTACGTCACCAATGCTGTAAGTTTGTATTATGGTCTCTTCTCATCTGGTTAGTCTACATAAGAAATTTATTGTAATGTTATATCCATTAAATACGACCCCATTTCCTGCAAAATATAGCAGGAGGTTAAAGATTTTTTTTTTACTAAAGAATAGAAACAACAGAACTGTCTATCCTGACCATCTTCACACCCTCTTGGAGGTTTTACAGCTTAAAAATTAAGTTTGGGAGGTGTATCTTGCTAGCCTCCACCCCCTATCCTTTTTTAGCTACATACATTAATATGTGCATGCCTCATTCCCCCTTGTAAGTGGGGTGGCTGTGCCAAGAACGAACATTCACCACGATCCACACGTATATCAACCACCCCTCTCAGCTCCTTGGGGGTAAAGGGTTGCCACGTCTCCCCCCTTTCCACTCTGCTTGGGTCATCCACAAGGTAGACAGGCAAGGATATTCCATAATGAGGCCCGACAGCGGTAGCTTGTTTACTCCCACTGCTTCATGACATGGCAACTCTCCTCACACCCGTCCATTACAGTTCACTGAGCTAGCAGGTGTGAGAAGTCTCTTTGGCCCACGTCATCTATGTGCAATTTTTCTCCACTCATTCCTATCTCTTGCATGCACTCTTTCCTGTTCCACTGACATTCCACACGCATTCAGTACTCTATTCACGCCATCCATCCATCTCATTCTAGGTCTCCCTCTTGACCTAACTCCAATCACTTCTGCACTCCACTGTCTCTTCATTATTCGTTCATCACTCAACCTTTCCACGTTTCCAAACCAACTCAACACTCTCTGATTTAACCTATCTGATAGCTTCAGTCTAACACCCGTTCTCTGCCTGACATCCACATTTCTTACTCTATCTATTCTAGATACACCAATCATACTTCTCAAACCCTCATCTCCATTACATTCAACTTGTTCCTTTCATCCTCTCTTGCATTCCAAGTCTCTTCTCCATACAATCCTGTTGGTACAATCACACCTTCATATATCCTTCTCTTTGCATTCTTTCCCAAATATCTAGTTCTCATTACACTTTTCAACCCACCTAGGCATTTGCTCGCTTCATTCACTTTATGATTTAGCTCTACATCCACTTGTCCCCTCCTTAATACATGCCACCCCAGATACTTAAAACTCTCAACTTCTTCAAGCAACTCCCCATTGACTCCTACATTCAATCTGCCAACATTAATGCTACTCTTGCATCTCATGACTTTACTTTTACCAATATTCACCAGCAACTTGCTTCTTTCACACACACTAATAAAATTTAAAGTAGAAAATACCCTACCTCCTCAGATTGCAGAGATAGAAGCTCAAGGGCCAGTATTAGAGAATATCAACCTTACAGCCACAGAGGTATGCAAAGCGCTGATGGATTTAGATGTTCATAAAGCTACAGGTCCTGATGACTTATCCCCGCATGTGCTTAAAAAATGCGCAAACTCAATATCAGTGGCACTGGGTATCATATTTAAAAAGTCACCTGGATTCCAAGATGCTGGAAACAAGCAAATGTGATACCTATCTTTCAAAAGGGAAGGAGGGATACGGCTCTGAACTATAGACCAGTTTCCTTGACCAGCATAGTTTGCAAAGTTATGGAGAAACTACTAAGGAAACATCTCTCTTTACTTGGAATCCTTCAACTTTTTGTCAGTGAGGCAACATGGTTTTAGAGAAGGTAGATCAACAGTAACAAACTTTTTAGAATTTTATGATGAGGTAAGCCGAATCTTACAGGAAAGAGAGGGCTGGACAGATTGCATATTCCTAGACTTCCAGAAAGCGTTTGACACTTTTCCACACGGGAGACTTATTAGGAAGCTGCAAGCAATGGCTAGAATAGGTGGAAATGTCTTGGAATGAATAAAAACTTACTTAGAAGGAAGGGAACAGAGGGTTAGAGTAAGACACTCAGTGTCTGAATGGAGAAGAGTTAGTAGTGGAGTTCCACAGGGTTCAGTTTTAGGGCCACTTTTGTTCCTTGTATATGTAAATGACCTACCAGAGTCTGTAAATTCATTCATGAATATGTTTGCAGATGATGCAAAGTTTGTGAAGAAAGTAAAAAACGAGAACAATGGTAGAAAACTTCAGGAAGATCTAAATAGTCTGCATGAGTGGTCAGAAAAGTGGCTAATGAAATTCAATACTTCAAAATGTAAGGTAATGAGAATGGGTACAAGTGCAAGAAGGCCCAAGCTTGACTACTCGGTGGCTGGAGTACAACTTCAAGAGACAGAAAGTGAGATCTAGGAGTAAACATACTGGCAGATTTGTCTCCAGAAATACATATAAATGGCATAGTAAGGGCAGCATATGCATTCTTATCAAATGTAAGGGTAGCCTTCAGGCGAATGGACAAGGAAATGTTCAGAAATATTTATGTAACCTATGTGAGGCCAAAAGTCGAATATGCAGCCCCCTTTTGGAATCCACACTTGAAAAAGCACATAGCTAAGCTTGAAAAAGTTCAAAGACATGCCACGAAACTGGTGCCAGAAATACGCAATCTCAGTTATGATGAGAGGCTGAGGGAATTAGACTTACCATCACTCGAAGCTAGAAGATTGAGGGGGGATATGGTGACAGCCTTTAAATTCCTTCATGGTTATGATAGAGTGGATAAGGATCGATGTTTTGATATGGCAGGCTCTAGAACTAGAGGTCATAGTTTGAAGCTTGGTAAGAAAACTTCTTTGCAGGATGTAAGGAAATACTTTTTCAGTGTAAGAGTAGTTGATAATTGGAATTGGCTAAGCGAGGAGGTAGTTAATGCTATCTCAATCCATAGTTTTAAGGACAGGTATGATAAGTATGACTAAGTATAAAATGGAACCGATGAGGAGACGGGAAGATACGAGCTTTGGGCTCTTTCCCGTAAACACAATTAGGTAATTACTTAGTCACTAAATGACACAATTCATTCTCAATATTAGCCACCAGTACAGTATTATCCGCAAAGAGCTATTGATTCAATTTCCACAACCTTCCATCCTCGCCCACTAGTTCCAAGCCTCTGCCTAATACTCTTTCATTTACTTCCCTTACCACTCCATCCATATACACATTAAATAACCATGGCAACATTACACAGTCTTGACGTAACCCTACATTCAGCTCAAACCAAGTGCCTATACCATTCCCAACTCTCACACATACTCTATTATTCATATCTACCCTGTCATGCGCTTTTTCTAAGTCCATAAAAGCCCAAAATGTGTCCCTACCTTTCTCCAAGAACTTCTCACACACCTGTCTTACTACAAACACCTGATCCACACATCCTCTTCCTCTTCTGAACCCACTCTGTTCGTCCTCAATCAATCTCTCAGTACCTTTCCTAATTCTCTTGATTAACACCCTTCCATATACCTTACCAACTACGCTCAACAAACTAATTCCTCTAAAACTACTACACTCATACTTATCTCCTTTCTCTTTGTAAAGTGGAACTACACATTCACTCCTCCAATCAACTGGGACCCTCCGTTTCCTGAAACATACATTCAACAACCTAACCATCCATTCTACTAATGCCTCCCCACCTTTTGACAAGCATTCAGCATGACACCCATCTATCCCTGGTGCTTTACCTGCTTTCATTGCTCTCAATGCCAAATGTACCTCCTCTTTTGTTATTTCTCTCTCATGCTCATCACCTAACGTTGGCATTCTCCATTCTTTTCCCACATATGCAATCTCTGCCTCTCTATCATCTTCCACATTTAGTAGGTTCTTGAAATATTCAGCCCATCTCTCTCTAAATTTATTTAATCTACTAGCAATTGCCCATCTGCTCCTTTCACTCTCTCCTTCCTACCATACTCACCTTTCCTCACTCTTTTCACTTCCTTCCAAAACATCTTTTTATACCTTTCAAATTTCTCAGACAAGCATCTGCCTTACCTTACATCTGCTTCTCTCTTTGCCTATCTCAACACGTGCTTCACTAACCTTTTCTTGCATAATACCTTTCATATGCATCTACATTAACTACCTGCAACCACAATTCATAGGCCTGCTTCTTTTCAACCACCACTGCACTCACCTGTTCATTCTACCATTCACTACCTTTCCTTTTACTTCCACCAGTTAGTCTCCTTCCGCACACTGCCTCGGCACACTTCATAACTTCCTCCTTGAAACAGCCCCATTCATCTTCCACTCCCTCCTCCACTTTCTCTTTCTCTGCATTCTACACATTTCTCATACTAGCTATATACTCACAAATTTCCTCTTTCTAATACAATTAATTCACTTTTAGCACCTCTCTTCCTCTCTCGCTTCTCCTCTTTCTCGACTTTTCTCCCACTCTCACTCTAGTTTCCACTAAATAATGATCAGATATTCCACCGCTAGCTCCTCTCAGTACATTCACATCCAATACTCTTCCAATCACCCTCCTGTTCACCACAACATAATCCATTAATGCTCTGTCAACTACTCTTCCATTATCAACTCTGACCCATGTATACTTGTGCACATCCTTCTTTTTAAATACAGTATTAGCAATCAACATCTCTCTCTCAATACACATTTCTATCATTTTCTCTCCACTCTCATTCCTACCAGGTACTCCATACTTCACAATTAACTAGCCACTGGCTAATTCCCTACTCTAGCATTCAAATCTCCCATCAACACCACATTCACATTCATTCCCAATTTTTCACACATTTGTTCAATTTAATCCAAAACTCTTCTCTTTCTTCCTCACTTCTTTCACTGCCAGGGCCATATGCGCTCACAAATGCCCAAACCTCGCATCCCAGCCTCATTTTAGCCACTGTTATTTGAAATGATACTTCCTTCTATTCCACCACACACTTATTCATCTCTTAACTTACTAACAGAGCCACTCCCTCTCTCAACTCCAGACACCGTAACTACCACACTCCCAAATGTCACCTCACCATTCCCTTTTATCTTAGTTTTGATCAGTGCAAGTAGATTTATCTTTCCACAAATATACTCCCTATCACCTCCCTCTTATTTTCATTTATGCCACAACCTCGCACATTCAGAGACCCCAATTACTAGGGTTCTGGCTGGATCTCTCCTGCCAGAATACCCCCTCATCTCTTGGTTATTCGTAGGAAGTAAAATATAGACGAGGGGATTCCCAGTTCCCCTGGTCTGCCTCATTTAGTCGACGTCTACGACACGCAGGGGAGCACGGAGGAAGTATTCTTAACGCCCCACCCTCAGGAGGGGTTTAAGTCTCTTCCCCTACCCCTGGGGTTTTAGAGGTACTAATGCAACACACTCGTATATGATTGGTAGTGCTGAGTAGATATGAATAGGTAAAATAACAGCAGCGAAATGTTGGTAGGTAGAGGACAGAAAAAAATAAACTGGAGCTTTTAAATTGTGCAAATTCGTATGAGGATAATTTGATGGTATTTTCTCCCATTGCTGTTAGGGGATGGTGACAACTTTTTAATAATAATTTTGCTTGAGGAGGTTTGTGTATTTCGTGTATAAGACTATAATAAATTTTCTTTCCTTGCAGCCCTTGTCAAGAAACTGTAGATGTGAAGCCTTATTATGAAACATGTTTGAGATATTTATCTTCAGTCAGTAACCAAGATGGTAACACTTACGTCCATCAAGACTCTGCTCTTGACCAACCCATGACTGCTAAGCCAAACATATCTGGGACTCTTTTCAATGAGGACAATTGGAACCTTAGAGAAAATGCCACCTCGACAGAAATTTCTGAAGACATTTATCATAGTTTGAGTTTCCAAATTAGCTTTCGTGATATATTATTTCCATATGCTGATGCCAGGAGCAGTGTCATCGATGCTACGAAGGAGGAACTCATAGCCATATGTAACATTTATGCTGCATATTTTGGTGTTTGCAAAGCTAAAGATATAGACATATCACTTCCTCCTATATGTGGTAAGTATTGCGATGCAGGTTTGATGGTATTAGCTGTAAATTGTCGTTTTGTCCTTTGATATGCAAATGAAAATATATATAAAAGTTAATGAGTCATGAAAACATCTCTTAATTTGTCTCGTATCATTTGCCCATAAGTTAATATTTGTTATCCATATGTTTGAGTAAAAGAAGAGAATTCCTAGTTTCTTGCTTGACAGAGAATTGTATTATAAGTAATAATTAGATCAGATTCACATAGTTACCTTCAAACTATCCCGTCTCTTTTATCCAGGTTCCTCCAGCAGACTGTCATACAGTGAGTCAGTATCATCGAGAACAAGAGAAGTAGACATCGTCCTGTTAGTAGACGAGAGCTCCTGTGACAGTTTCATGTATCAACACCTCATTAGCCCATTACCAGAGGTCTTGGAAAGAATCGCTCTTGGAAAAAATATCAGGTATTGAATGTCAATATGTACACATATTTTATATTCTTTTATTACAAGTACCAAGTACAGCCAAGGTATATGTATGTACCAAGTACATTGAGAATCCTTAGCTTTATTTTATCCATATAATCTTCATTAGTGATAGATAACTTTTGATACTTAATTTTCCTCTAGTACTCATTCCCTGTGGTTGATATACATAAGTACTAAGCAATTATGCCATGCGTGTCTTGGCAGCGACTAACAGAAATATGTGGACAAATTGATTTAGTCGTATCTGTGAATTTCATCTTTAGAGGGATATATATATATATATATATATATATATATATATATATATATATATATATATATATATATATATATATATATATATATATTATATATAAGAAGGCTGGATGAGGTAGGATAAAGTATTGCTGCCACAGTTCTAATGTAAGGGGTATTTAAGTCTCAGCTTTGGTTAACACTAATTTATCAATTAATAAAGATATTTTCCCTGCATTCCGGCAGTTTCTAATAAGTCAATTTCCTCACCTTCCAGCAGTGTTAAAATGGCTGCTATTGGGTATGGCTCTGGGGAAGGTGATATTGTCTACCATATTAGAGGGCCTTCCCTCTTGACGTCACCATCACAGATCCAACTTTCACAGCTCCATGGTACAGATCCCCCAAGGGGGCCATTGATTGATGGATTAAGAGCTGTTAGTAATTTTCCCTTCCGGCCTGGGTCTATTCGCGTTGCCCTCGTCTTACGATGCAGTAACCAGGATATACCCCAGGTAAATGTGAAAAATTAATATTACTAATTGTAAGTGATAGTTATTCCTGATGTTATGGAAGAAAGCATACTGCCCTCATAACGATTGTATGTTGTAAGACCCTACTGTATAGGATGGTGGAGGGGCCAGCAATCCACTCCTCCCAATTTTATTTTTATTATAGTTTTGATCACCATGCTATTTTCAGCCAGATATGTTTCCATGCAAATAATACCAAGTACTTGAAAAGAAAGAAATCCGTACTTATATTTCCTTCGTATTGTCATCATCATGGCAGTCCCTTGAGGTCGAGGATGATGGCTTTTGCTCCATTATTCATGGATATTTAGGTGGCTTAGGAGTCCAGTTTTAGCTTAGAAGGCTCTTGCGCCTACAGGACAGGAAATACCTGATCACAGAACATGCCTAGATTGTTGTTGCTTATCTCTCTTCGGCAAGTACCCAATGGCAGAACGGCCCTTGGTTGTTGCTGCCTCTCTCTTCGTCTTACTCTTTTCTTTCAATCTGTGCATCTGTTAGTCTCAAAATTTGCTGCTCAATCAAGGATGATGGCTTGCCAGTGTTCCTATTGCTGGCATTGGTTTATCAGTTGTTGATATCAATGTCATTTCTTCATGTTAGTTTATAGGATGTATTTGTATTTTTTCATTGTTTCCCTATTCTATGTTTATCTTCTATAAGTTCAGAGTGGACGATTTTTTTTTCAGCAATTTTGATCCTTTATCCAAACAACCTGGACATTCCATTTATCTGTTTTCGATGATGAGGATTCAGTGCCTGTTGCGCTTGCTTTGCTCAGCACATTGCATTCGGAACCTTCACCTTTCCTATTGTCGATGGTACTGATTGCTGAATTTCTAAAGTCTGTTTGTATATATTCATGTATCCAGATGTTGATGGGGAACTGATACTGTCGGTAATGTAGCATATTACTTCAATGGCTTTAGACTCGGCTTATATTCCATTGAGTCCAGCAGCCTTGTTTTTTCAAGTTCTTATGGTTTTCTTTAATTGCGTTGGTATTAATATAAGGAGTCATATACAGAAAGATGCTAAATGCATTCAAGGTAAATATGACATATTGGATTAGATGTTCTTCAAAGTGTTTCCTCTATTTATGATTGATGTCAGTATTGCTCTACAGGACGGTTGAACCATTTACTTTTGAAAGAGGCAGGAAAATTAGTGGATGGATCATAAAAGGCTTTAGCAGATCTGAAAAACGCCTAGAGTGTCACTGGTGTCTGCTGGTTATTGGATCTCCAGTGACTTTTTCCTTCATTCTTTTTTCTGGTCTTTGTTGATCCTCTGGGCTGCAGCCTTGGATTCCTGAATGCATTTCCTTTTGGTAGCTGACTGTTTGTTTGTTTTGTAAGGCAATGGAAGTTTTCTATTTTCCTTGATGAATTGTTGGAGACGTCATCGTTATAATCAATGTAATTTTTGTTTTTTTTTTTGTCGTGAACCCAATGGTTTCCCCAGAGGATGCAATGATAGTACTCTTCAGTTGATTCCATAGTACCTCAGTAGGTTGTGGAATAACTTGGCACAGTTGGTTTTGGTTACCTTTTTGAAAGTTCTGTATATGGTTGGTGTACTATATGGCTAATGCCTCAAAGGAGGTCAACACTGACTTTCATGCATATTGGTGATCCCTATGCATACAGCCTTTCATACAGGACGAGATGAAGCAGATTATTTTATAGAGCACCTTTTCTAGCCCCCTCCCATTTCAGAGTGAGCAGAGTGAATTCTAATTAGAGGTGCTCAGTCATGAATTAGCTGCTGCCGAACAAGTTTCCTGCTTCTGTTCATAAGCTGAGTGACTGAATCAAGCAATCACGGCTTCCATGACTGTTGTTGACTAGTTGTTGCCAGCTATTACATTACAGTACTTCCATCACCCTTCTCCAATTGCCGAAAGACTACGAAGATTTGCTTGTCCACAGATTAAAGACACCAGTGCCTGTGTTTGTTTAGTTTGTACTTCAATTTGCACTTTAAAAAATATGTTACTCCACTGACAAGAAAACCAAGACGATCGGACCTGCTGTATTTGTTGCAGCCTTCATCCGTCTTTTTAGCCTTTGATTTAAGAGTAATTTCATCTGCTTGTTCCACCATTGAGGAGTTGAGGGCTGGATCATTCTTTGTTTGTACTTTCATTGTTGAATTTTCCACCTACGGTGACCCTGCCAAAAGCTAATGCTTCTGACGGCTTTGATGTCAGAGTCATGGGGTCACATAAGCCTCATACTTCCAGGTGATGATCCATAGAGGAGGTGCATATTGTGAGAGATAAGTAAAAGAAGACGAGTGGGGAATATTCTATTCAGAAAGAAAGTACTGTTATTGATGATAACCAGTACATAATGATAAAGCACAGCTACCTTAGTTCTTCGTTACAGTTGTATTAGCTATATTGGGATGTAGTATTATGAATGACAATTATGTAATTATCTAGTTTTAGAAAGTTAATTTTCTTCATTAGAGTATTATTAAATCATTCTCTTAAATACTTTTAAGCGTTTTTATACAGTCTGCTCTAATCAATTGTATTTCGACAGACTTATTTAGAAGTCATTAGTACTTTAATAAGAGCATATTTTGAACTATACTCCCACTAACTTAGATGGTTTGATGAGTAAGATTGAAGAATTGTGGGGAACTGGTAGTCAGTTTGTGCAATTCACAAAAAAAAAAAAAAACTGGTGTGCACTTGTTAGTCTTACAACTTTATCAGAGCGAAAAAAAATTTTGTTCTAGAAATTATCTTATTTATATTCCTTGCATGCTAAAATATCTAACTAAAAGGGATAGGGCTGTGTGGAGTTAGTTTTCCCATCCCCCTTGAATGTTTTTTCAGTGTACAATAAAAATCCTGTTCTCTCCCAATTTTTTTTTCTTTTGGCTACCCTAGTTCTTCAGCAGAATAATGCATATTTGAAAAAAATATGCAAATTCATATATAAAAATAATATTGAGAATATTTTCATAAAACCTGTCTGCTGTAATACAGGAATATACAGAAGAAATAATTCTTTTCAGTTTACGGAAACGCTTCCAAAAGAAATGATACGTAGACGTCTCCTTCTATTCACGCTTACTCCAGACCTTCTTGTATTCAATCCAACGCGACCCAAGGCTGTAAGAAATACTATTGGTAAGATCTTTGTTATTATTATTGTAATTATTAGTATTATTTATTTACCTAATTGTATATACTTATGCTTATTTTATTTACTTAGCTGTATTCATGTGAAAGAGCCCTGTGCTTGTAACTCCCCGTCTCCTGATCGGTTTCATTTTTACTTGCTGAGACTTTTCAGATCTCTCCTTAAAATTATACATGCATATAGCTTTTACGGTTTCCTCACTTTGTGAATACCAATTATTAACTATTCTTACACTAAAAAAGTACTTCCTTACAGCCTACATAGAAGTTTATTTGCATAGCTTCAAACTATGACCTCTAGTGTTAGAGCTACCATTATTAAATTATTGCTACCTATCCACTCTCATACTTCCATGAAGGTATTCCAAAACCGTTACCACATCCCCCTCACTTCCCTCAAGCTTTGAGTGATGGTAAATCACACTCCCTCGACCTTTCCTCATAACTGAGCTAATGTATTTGTCATCTGCATTGTAACATGTCTTGGAACTTTCGCCAATTTCATAATACCCTATTCTAGTGCGGATTCCTAAAGGGCACTGCATATTCGAATTTTGGTGTCAAATAAGCCATGTAAATAATCGTGAACATCTTGTCCGTGTGCTAAGAAAGTATATGCTGCCTTTATATTCATATATTCATATATGGAGACATTTCTGCTAATACTTGTGCCACACTCAGTCAAAAGCCTTAGAAATATCAAGGGCGACGACAAAAGACTCCCAATCTTTCTTTGGAGAAGATGACTATACTTGAGTGAGATAGGACTGGATGTTACCAGTGGATCTTGCCTTGCGGAAGCCGTACTGGTGATAAGATATAAGTGAGGTAGACTCAAGATGTTCCAAGAAATGAGTTAAAAAAATTCCGAATATTAGCAACAGACGAAGTTTAGGCAATCAGTTGGTAGTAATAGAATGGTCACCCTCCTTAAGAACTGGGTGAACTAGAACGTGCTTCCAAGATGAATGATAGATTTTAGTGACAGAATGAGGCAAAAAAGACGGCAAATCACACGAGTCACTTAAACTGCAAACTCCTTAAGGAGCCTTTCAGAAATACCACTTGGTCTAGACTACTTGTTTGTCTTCAGAAAGCAAAGGACCCTAATGATTATGTGTGTAGAAAGAATAGGGTAAAACATAGGGTTAGAAAGGGGTAAAGTACGAGAGTCAGGTGCACAGGAATTTTTTTTTTTTATGAGTGACACCGGGACAGGCAGAAACTGCCCTCATCAATAAAGGCCTGGGCACGAGAAAATACCAAGACGAAGGAAAAGAAAAAGGTTAAGGACAAGGCAGGGATGTTTATGAAAGAGTTGGCAGAAAAATTGAGAGCTAACGAGAGTGGCTTTATCAATTGGAGAGCAAGTTATAGAACTGTCAGAATGAATGAGAGGGGGAAAGCTTAAATGCATGATGTACTTTGGTGCATTGCCATAAGGAACTCGAAATTCCATAATCCAAGGTAACCATGAAAAATAGCATTTTCGTTTAGGAAGATGACCTTGTTTACTCTATATGCATTATACTTGAATGCTACGGAATGAAAATATGACAAAGTATGAAGGAGCAGCTTTTCCATATTTTTTCTTGGTTGTGACCACCCTGCTGATGCTGGAGATAGCTTTGCTTATAAAATATGCAAGGAAAATAATTTTCATGGAAAAAATTTACCCTTACTTTCATCTTCTCCTGTGGTTCATGTAGAAATTGGTTACTAAATGTATCAATTCTTAACAGGCGTCGATAGATGGCGTATACTGTATATAGTTTACATCATGACAAGATTGGTTACTAAATATATCTATCTTAGCAGTTGATAAGTGGTGTGTATATAGCTAATGTCATGACAAGATTGGGTAATAAATACTGTACAGTATATCATTTCTGAACAGGAGTCGATAGATGCCATATACATAACTTACATCATGACATGATTGGTTACTAAATATATCCTTTCTTGACAGGACTTGATAGATGGCGTATATATAGCTTACGTCATGACAAGCAGAGGTCAGAGGACTCTTGGGGAGTGCGGAGACCAGACTCGAATATCGCACGGCTAGCAATGAAGGTATAGTGGTGCTTGTTCTAATTTCATTGTTAAGTTATTTATGTGTTCTTATAAAATGTGTTTTGGAAGACAGAATCCTCATTTGTATTTTCTTCATGGTTTAAAAATTAACTGAAAATGAAATGAAAATGGAGCCAAGGAGTCCTCTTCTCTGAACAACTTTTTTCCTTACTGTGATACAATGGTTGAAGTGAGAACGCTTTAGGGTAACAAAATGGTCCACAGTGTCATTAGTCATATTTATGGCAATGCACAGTTTTGAAAGTATGCGAGTGTGAGGAAAACTGAATGTCTCTGTACTAAGAGAGACGAAGTTAACCAGAGAATGAGGGGAACTATTAGGGATAGTGAGAGGGAGAATCTCGGGCAAGAGTATGGCTAATGATGGCTTAGCAATAATGAAAAGAAAAAATGATGTGGAATTGTGTGTGGCAGAAGAAAGATACCGACTCAAAAGTACTGAAGGCAAAAAAGAACAAAGTAGAATTGGTAATAATAGCTTTTACGGTCTGGGTAATGAGGTAAGCAGTGAGGAGGATAAGGGTGCATCTATGGAATGAAGTTAATTAATTCTTGACTAGTTTTAAAGGGAATAAGAGGATACTGGTTTGCATAGATGTCGATGGAAAGTAAAATTGTATCAGGATTGAGAGTATAACTTGAACATTGTTTTGACAAAGACTGAAACCTGAGATTGATTAGCAAACCCCTGCTTAGAACAAGACTTAATGATTGAATATACCTTTTTTAAGAAAAGAAATTCATAAATATACTTGTACAAGTGGAGAAGATGGACACAATGAATTGCTTGATTATGTGCTGGAGAGTAAAGTAACAAAAATTAGACTGCTGGATGCACAGTTAATACATAGTGTAGATGCAAGAATATCTGACCATTTGCTGGTGGAAGAGACACTAATTCAAGGCAAATTAGCAGTTCGAAGTAGAAGGGAGGTTTTATATATAGGTAATAAAGGTTACTTAGCAAATGAGGACAAAGAACGAGAGTTTGAAAACAGGTATGGGAGAGAATAGTAGAAAAGGAATGGAAATTTGATGAAGAGGAGTGGTTTGCTCATAAGAAGTCACTAATAGAATGTGTAAAAGTGTTTGTAGAGTGATGAAAGTTACTGTATCTACAAAGGGTAAAGCAAAATCTAGAATCAAGAAGTGCTGGTGGATATACAGAGGAAGGAAATGGGAAAGCAAAGCTAATAATGACAAATGAAATTAGGGAAGAACGGTTGTGTTAACAAATTTTTAGTAAAATACTAAATTGTATTTGTAAAGGTAAACAGTAAGAAAAATAAGGAATGCTGATGGCGAGATCGTGAAAGGGGGTGATGGATTAATGAAATTAGCTCCATGTTGAGACAGAGCTGGAAAGAGTATTGTAAGAATGTGCTAAATATGGAGGGAAGTAAAATGGTAAAAGTCCTATTTCTTGAAAGATGAGCAATACATGAACTAAAGAGTGAGGTAATAAGAGAGAATAGGGACAGCGGAGGTGATGTGCACATTAAAGAAGACATGAGGTGCAGCGTCATCTGGTACAGACATTATTACTGCCACTTTCCTAAGAAATTGCTGAAAAGTGGCAGTAAATTATTTATATAGCTGATTAATGTCCGTTTTTAAGGAGTACACCTACAGTAGCAAGAGCATATCTGTTCGCAAAGGAGACAAAATGACTGTATACAGGCAGTTTTATGATAGGAAGGGTACTTGGCCATACAGAGGTATGTATTGGGGATAGTAATTGAGAGTTACGTGTTCATATTAAAGAATATGTGGCATCTATATACTTTGAGAGCAGGCCCTCCGTATATTGTTTCCTTGTATGTAGTAAAGGCTTATGACAGGATGGATAGGGAAGTAATGTGGCAAGTCCTGCAGATTTATGGAGTGGGGCAAATTCAGCTAAAGGAAATATAGAAAGAAAACAAGACATACATAAGACTGGTCACAAAGTGTGTTGTGTGAGGTACTTAATATGTATAGAATTGAGCACTGATAGAAATTAATAGATAAGTACTGGGCCCAAGAACTAAAATTATGGAAGAGAGATGAAAAGTTTGGAAGCAAGTGACTTGATATTTTTTCGAATATACTGCTTTACAGGCTGATTCAGGGCGGACTTTTTGTTTCCTTGTATGTAGTAAAGGCTTATGACAGGATGGATAGGGAAGTAATGTGGCAAGCCCTGCAGATTTATGGAGTGGGGAAAAATCAACTAAAGGAAATATAGAAAGAAAACAAGACATGCATAAGACTGGTCACAAAGTGTGTTGTGTGAGGTACTAAATATGTATAGAACTGAGCACTGATAGAAATTAATAGATAAGTATTGGGCCCAAGAACTAAAATTATGGAAGAGAGATGAAAAGTTTGGAAGCAAGTGACTAGATATTTTTTTGAATATACTGCTTTACGGGCTGATTCAGGGTGGAGGACTTTGGTAGGGTATGGAAGAACAGAAAACTTAGGAGCTAATGTAAAAAAGTGTAAGGTGATGAGATACAAGTTGCATAACTCTGTGGTGGAACTAAACAGTTTCATATTAACAGGTTGTCAATTTTACATATTTGAGAGTTGACATGAAGGCAGATAGTAGCCAGGATAAGGAAATAGAATATGGAGTGAGAAAAGGTTCTAATATACTTGGGGCAATGGGTAAAGTGTAGAATACAAAATCCTTACCAAGCAAACTAAGTTTGAATCATATGATGGGTTTTGAAGCAGCAGCATTGTACTGAAGTGAGTACTGGCCTCTAGATGCAGTGGAGAAAAAGAAAATTGAACCACTGAATATGGAATGCATTTTTGTAACGTCATATTGCCCCAGAGGATGCGGAATTAAGGAGTTAGAGAGGAGTGCGGAAGTAAGAAAAGTTTAATATAGACTGGAATAGAAATGGTTTAGTTGGTTTGAACATTAGAAGAATTGGTCCATGAAAGAATAAAGAAGATTTGTGAGTCGGGTTACGTCGTACTCGACTATCGAAAGGATAAGGAGATTAAAGGATTGGTCTGTAGTGCGCTAGTCAAGAGAACCCTTAATATCATGGAAGAAAAGATGCTTGCAAGATAGACTGAGTTGGTGTGGTACAAAGTGATATATAACTAAGCTCGTTGTATGTCAGTAGGGGAAATCTTACCCTCATGATGGGGACATGGTATACTTTGCAGAATGCAGTACATATGAAAAATAGAGAAAAATATGTGTGCACTTGATACTGTCATGAGTATTTGTTGGACTAACAGATTAATATCTACATAACTTATTTTGATAGAGTGGAGGCGGCGTTTTCACAGTAACGCCGCTACGTGATGAAGTGCGATCAGGATACTACATGAAACTTTTTAGAAAAACTCTCAGTCGAGCTATATTGAAGACTGTCGTTAATGTGTACAATCATCATTTAAAAGTAAGTAGAGGTCAGCAACAACTGTAGTTACTACCATTTTATGTTACATACTTAGTGCTGTTTGCCAAGCTTCATAATGTTATTGCATATTCTCGAAGTATCTTTAGAAAATAGTATTCCACATACAGATTGATTGCATTAAATTAATTAAATGAAATACTGATCAAAAGGTTTACGATTGTAAATTACGTATGACTAAGAGTACACTACTGGATTATCGTATTATGTAATGGCAATGTAATTGTGTAACAATGTATAATAATTAATTATTAATGCAGTTTGTAGATAGGTTGGTTTTGAAAACCCAGTAAAGTTATTTCTTTTGCAATTGATCTTTTAGTTTCTCAGTACAGGTTAAAAAGTATCCATCCTTAGGATAAGGATGGTACATAGCTGACTACTCAGCTGCAGCGAAATATTGGAGTACAAAAATAATTCATACAAGCTGCATGTTGGGTGATCAGCTGGAGAAGAAAGAAAAAATATATAAATTAAAAAATATATATATATATATATATATAAATTAAAAAAAAAAAAAAAAAAAATATATATATATATATATATATATATATATATATATATATATATATATATATATATATATATATATATATATATATATATATATATATACACACCTAGTTCTTGTAATAACGCGAAGATAGGTTCTCAGAGTGCCGCGAATTGTAATTTTTGCGTATTGTAACGTGTAATTTTCCATAAGAGACTATGGTAATGGACATAGATACGTTTCAAAACCGTACATAGACACACTATACCAGAGATATAAGATATGTAAAACATATTCTATAACTACATAACAAAGCAGAAAGACCTGTAGTTATTTATATTAACATGCAAATAGTGTACAGTATGAAAGATATACAGATTTACTGTACGGTAAACAAATTAATGCACTCTATTAATCGGTGGGCAACAGGCATACACTGGGACGTGCATGGTGGCGGTGAGCACAAGGATGCGGGAGAACGAACCTCTATCTGCAAATGTTTTCGCTCTAGCACGCTTTTTCCTTGATGATATTATATGGCAAGTTTGTTTGCTGTTTGTTCTTAATGCTTTTTTTCCATTCTCTCCATAATATCCGATCGCATTAAGCGGTAGAAGAGGAGGATGCGGGAGAACGAATATCTGTCTGCAAAAGTTTTTCTGCCTCCGTATCAGCTGATGCACTCTCGCACGCTATTTCCCTGACGATATTATATCGCAAGTTTGTTTGCTGTTTGCTCTTTTTACATTCTCTTCGTAATATCCAATCGCATTAAGCGGTAGGAGGAGGAGGATGTGGGAAAACGAATCTCATCTGCAAATGTTTTGTCGCCTCCGTATCAGCTGATGCGCTCTCGCACGCTTTTTCCTGACGATATACAAACCTTAACACAAACAGTTAGAACAAGCAATATATCCACGCAGTATGCTGGGTAGACACTGAAGCACATGGCAGCATGGCGGAAAAGTGCCTCCGAGGCGGTCGATTCTTTACTAAAATGAAAATTTTTATTCAGATTTTTTTGCATGAGTGTTAGTCATGTATTTCATATTTTTTTACTATTATTTTTTGGGGCGTTATTCCAATTTCGCGGATTATAAACACGCATAAAAAGCGAGCTAGGTATATATATATATATATATATATATATATATATATATATATATATATATATATATATATATATATATATATATATATATATATATATATATATATACACAGTATATTTGATTTAAATGTGAAAATGAAGCCACGAGTGAGGTTGGGGGAAACTGTAATATGAAGAGAGTGGCTTTCAGATAGAATGCGTTCATTCCTAGTATAGCAGATATAGCTGTAAGGTTTGTTTCACTTTTAGACCTTCTTTGGTGCCATTGGTAGTGCCTTGGCACAGTAATTATGTGTCCTAGGTTTAAGTCCCGGTCGGGGTAAAAATTATTCATGTTCACATATGGTAATGTGCTTATTTGATTTCATATATATATATATATATATATATATATATATATATATATATATATATATATATATATATATATATATAAAAGCAAGAAAATCATAATTAGGGAGGATTAAGACCTCACACTGCAGAACTTCTTACATTAATGTTTGTTCTAAATCTTAAGTGAAATAGTAAATTAACACATTGGTTCCCTCCTACAGGAAGTGGTAAAATGCACACACACACACAACTTGCATTAGAAATACAGTACTTTAATGTGTGGCTCTTGATTCTTATTCTAAAGAATCTGTCCAGCTAAAGGGGGTGAAAAAGATATTACTTGCTGGTACAGCAATTGCGTATGTCTGCCAGTCCATTGATGAAGGTTACAAATGAGAAAAAGAAGTTTGAACACTTAAATATATTTTATATCACGCTTCTCACACAGTCAGCTGAGAGAAAGACAGTATTTTCTTGTTTTGAGGAGACAAAAATCCCATTGACATTTTACAATGAATTAAGAGTAATAATTATTATTTTACAGACGAGCACATTTATGATCTTGAATGTGAAGGGAGACAGTATTTTTGTGGATTTTGGCACAGCAGTCCATGGGTTTAAAAAAGAAAAAATCTATAAAGAAGAAAACTATAGAAAGAAGTCTATTTTTTATGTATATATATATTTTTTATTTTTTTTTATTCATATTTTTTATTTTAATAGGCCACCTTACAGAGGCAACGAGAGGCAGCGTAGGGATTAACATATACATATTCGGAAAGAAGGAAAAAGAGGAGGAGCAGAATAGGGGCTGGTCACTGCATGAGCTTTCTTCTATACTTCAGTATTGTTTTGCATTTATGGAAGAAGGTTCTTACTGTTGTAGTTCTCAAGACTGGATATTACACAAGAGACAACCACCTTCTTTCCTTTTCTATGTAAAACAGGTTAGAGTTCTGGACATTCTATATGATCACCATTGTTTCCAAGGACGACTGTTAATATTTAATACGAAGTCATCCTGGATTCCACACAAGGGGGTAACGCTATTGCATCGAATGTTGCTCACAGTATTTTACATAAATGTCCCTCTCCATGCAGTCTAGCTTTTGTCAGAAGAATAATGTCTTTTGCTATGACAGGCTTACCCTGTGAAGGTGTATACTATAATAGTTGTCAGAAAGCAATTTGAGCTCAATTTCATCTAACCTGATTCCATTATCACTCCAACCCGACGCGTGAGCTCAGCAGCAAAAAATACTTATATTAACTCTCTCTCTCACATTCACGCACAATATCAGGCATTCAGATTTCTTTTAAATAACATAAAATTCACCATTTTATTTTCTCTATCTTTTGCACTTGCAAACATTTACAAATAGAATAGTTATGGGAACAATTCATTTATCTATTAAAATGTCTATTTTATCAATCTACAGCTAACATCAATCTCTTTGGCTTTAAGATCCAAACTAAAGTTATGAAAAAATGCAAGTAAATCCATTAAGTACAAGACCAATAAGGACATGAATGATTGTATTGTAAGGGGGGTGGGACTTCACAGATCACGGAAGGTTAAAGTAAGGTATTTGTAAGATCCATACTCAGGTAACAATCACTTCACGGCTTCTCTGGCTTATAGCTGCACCTTTCTCATTTTTGAAAATCAACTGTGTTGTCGGAAGGAGAAGTTTTTATATAAATTTAAATTCTAATTTAAGTTCAAACCGACTATATGCAGTTCACTTACCAACAGTTACAGCACTCCATGCAACTGTCAACTTTAAATGGTGTGTTTGTCTTCTCATCCTAGTAAATGCATTTTCATCACATAGTTCTACACTTAATAAATAATATAATGCCTAGGTTAAAAATGAAGAACAGGCTCTGTGACTGTTACCTGAGCGCGGAACATTGTATCCAACATAGGCTGGGTGCTCTGTTATGGAACGGGAAACGGATTTGTGTGGTGCCAAAATGGGATTAGCCGTCAATAACATTTATTGTGATGATTCTAGTAGTCAAAATGGAGGGGGCAGTGGGGAGCTAGAGGATTCTAGCACCTTTCAACAAAAAAAAAATTTCAAGAAAAAAAATCTGAAGTTGTTTAAAAAGTAAATAACAGTCTGATCAGTACATACAATACATACATAGAAATAAAAAAAAAAATAAATAAATAAAATGGCTTAAACTTATCCATAAGCAATTATTTTGTACACATCTTTAGTCTCTTGCACCAGCCCTACCCTAGAGCACCCAGTAATAATAATGATGATGATCAAATAAACAAATACTAATGATCACAGTTATATAGTCCCATAGGAAAAATTAATAATAATAATAATGAAAATAAATAATAAAAATACATAAGACTATAATAACAATATATGCCCAAAGAAAAGACTTTCAGGACCATAAGAATCCTGATGTGGAGTGTATCATGCAGTAAGTGTTAACAGAGCAATGAAAAAAAATGTACACTTCATTTTCTGTCAGTGGGCTTCCTTTATATGATGTTATGTGAGTTTACAATATTTTTTTTTATATTACTGCACACAGTTGATAGAAGTCCATCTAGTTCAATTATTCAGCAGTTATCTTCTACAAAAACAAACAAAAGAATTTAATACAATAACATAAACACAAAATAAATCAGTCTTTGTATACTCTAGTTTGTGAACACTATTAAAAGCAGAAAAATGGTAAGGACTTACAACATTATGGGTTTCGGTGAAATCATACAAAGATTTTATTAAATAAATGCAGATCAGAATATTAAACCTGTGATAATTTTCACTCATAGGAATCCAGCCTACAGTAAACAGCACAGATGCAAATGATACAAAAAGGGGTTCAAAAGTTCCACACCACTTTTAATTCTGTGGAGAATTCTAGTTGCGACAGGGAAATCAAGCATAATTGAGTAACTCTCTCTTTGGATTCATCTCACACTTGGCTGACAAAAATTAATCTATGAGAAACAAATACCATCTTATTGGAAATAACTGATATCTTAAGTATTATCAGGTGGAGTTCCATTACATATTTATAGTTTTCTGATATGGACAGATCATCTCAATATGTCTCTTGCATTCACTTTAACCCTATAAATTTTATAATCTGGGTCCTTAACAATGTTGTCCCTTTCTTCCTCAAAAAACACAAGATACATAAATAAAACTTCAATTGGAGGATATGGACACAGACCAGTGTCCTCCATGAAATTAAATTTAAACTTATAAAATGACAATCTATACTTTATGTCTGTAATGACACACATCTTGTTGCAACACAAACTGCAGAACAGATGAGGGTGTCGTCCCCAAGATTACATTTCACGATCAGCACACTGTATACTCGAGTTATATTTTCGTTTGGGATTTTATTAAGCGGACTTTCTAACATCGGCCAAGAACTAAGCATTTTAGCGCATAATTTTGTTTTCCGCATTTTTACTCCTTACGCATCTCGCTCGTAGTTTTACCTTACGCCGTAGCGGTCGTAGTAATAGCAGCAGCCACTTCCGAGATGATACTAACAGCAGTATAGAGAAAGATAAGCAATACATTTTCTAAACTCCAGACCACGATCATTTGCTGTCCTCGTATGCATACGGATAGCACACACTGGAAGCTAAATAAACTTTTCAACTTTTACGTGCAAGACTTTTAACGTGATCCGACGTCAACGATCTGGTCTCACTCGGGTAAACTCCTCATTGCACAATATCCCCACATTACATTATTCTTTATGTACTGTATGTATATATATATATTTTTTTTTTATATTTTTATATAGTTTTTTAAATTGGTATGGCATAATAAGTGACAAAAAAAAAAAGGCCATTTAATTTCTGCCAATAAACTGTCTATTGGACTGCAAACAAACAAGCTAAATTTTTTTTATTTTTTTTTTTTTATTTTGGGGCTGGATTGCAAGCAGCTCACAAGACAAAACTATCTACTGTATAACAATGCAGATTTTGACCACAACACAAACAATTATTACAGCAAAACTGCACACTACAAATTTGATTTTTTTTAAGTATTATTTTCTCTACCATTACATTATCTACTATCTTTGGCCTTGCTGCTATACCAATAATTTTTATATATATTTTATTTTTACTATTTCTGGGCTAGCAGAATGATAATGAGTCAAGAAGAATGGTTTGGAAACACTGCCTTGGTGGTGAGCGTGTGAATGATGAATACATCCGGCAAAAATGCACCAAAGTTGTTCCAGGGTTCAAGGGTGGCCAAAAACATAAAAAGAAATACAACTGCTAGAGCCACCCTTGATCCTAGGTCCCAGAAATATTGCAAACACATATACAGCAGGTACATATAAATGCTAGATGCACAGGCTTTACAGTACCGCCTGGAATAGACAACCATCCTAGCGGTTTACGTCCAAAGACATAAGTTTGGACGCAAATGCCACTTTGGGGAGACAGATCGTTGTCTACCCTTCATCTGTACCTTCACACAACAACCCACCACGCATTACAAAATTCCTTCTTTGTGCGAAAGACGATAAGGCAGATGACAAAAGACTGACTTAGGTTGCTGGCCAGCTGGGGGTCACACTCATGACTGGACCCGGACCCCCAGAGGCACACACAAAATGACATGTGAGCTAAACGACCCCTACGCCAAGTCTACAGATTAAAAAAAAATAAATAAATAAATTAAGCAGACTTGGAGAAGGGGGCAAACATTATATTTTTGATATAGCACTGTGAACATGCACGTATGCAGGGCAATAAAGCACTGAAGAGTGCGTGGGGGAGACTTGCCCCGCATACGGCCGCTCACATCACAAAAACAATGCCATCACACTTAAAAAAAATGTAAGACAGCAAAATAAAAAACTTGAAACACTGGAAGATATCTTTTGCTTTCTCTCTCTCTCTCGCTCTCTCTTTCACTCGCACTTTCTGTAACGGATACACTGGTGTGGTGGGAGGGCCGCAGTATTGTCGGCTGAAATCACTAACCTGAGACCAGAACCAAGCATACTAGCTCAGTCATTCTAAAGCTAGTTTGCCTATTCAGAGAGATTTCCCCAATCAAGAACTCTTTATCATTTTCATTTCTATGTACAGTATTTTATTATTACATATAATTACAGTCAAATAAACTTAAATTAAATAACATTGCAACAAGTCTCAATAACATGACACATCAGCTTACATTTTCTTGGTTTGTGAATTCAATTACGTACACGTCAAGAGAATTTTTCATTAATATCCAATTTAATAAGTCTCATTAAAATAAAAGCAGCACCCGAGATGACATTCATAATAATTACCAACACTGCAAGTTTCAAAAATGAGTTGATGAATAAATGTTCACTGTAAGCCATAATAAAATCATGATGAAAACCATAGATATAAGAACTAGTCATAAGATGATTAAAAATACACTCGGTTCTTGAGTACAGTACCTTGAGTTCTGGGGAATCATCTCCGTTACATTACAACCTTTTGTATACTTAAGACTGCGAATACCAGCGAGATGGGAATGGCGCAGAGGGCTTCTGCTTTTTAACTCGACGCTGAACGCATGCACACTTACACGTATACCAATATTTCATGGGGGAAAAGAGGGAGTGTTTTGGACCCCACTGCAAACCCTTATGAGATACACACACCTGAATGTGTTTTTGGTTCCCTATATACTATAGGAAAGTCTTTAGAGAGCAATTAACACTGATTGTCTCAAAAAAAAAAAAAATTCCTGCTTCACAATGCATGTCAAGTGTGATTGGGTACATGGTCTTGAAGGACTAACTTTAAAAAAAAATATATATATATATTAATAACTATGATCTTCCTTATCAAGCCACTATATACGGTTATTTCTATGTACTGTACTGAATCCTACAGTCTCTACTGTATCCATATTCTATATGGATACAAACTCTTCTCTCCAAAAGTGAGTCATATACGAAAAATAAACGTCACAACTAAATCCTAGTCACTACACGAAGAAAGATAGTTGATCGTGCAGATAAATCACAAGCTAATAAGTCGACCCAAAAAATTTTAAACTGCATTTAGTTAGCACAAATTTTTTTTCCACAATCAGTACTATTTGCCTTCAAGTTTATACATACGTCAGATGGTAAGAAAAAAAAAGGAGTGCACAGTTGGTCAAACTGAAAGGGGTGTTCATTAGGAAATGCAATACTGGTCTAAGCTCAAAATGGCGCTTTATTTATTTTTTTTTTTATTTCTAAAGATGGACTGTACATTTCCACTGTGGGTTTGGGTGTGTTCAAAATATGTATTTTAAAAGTCTTGATTTTAATGAATGGAAGAATCATTATTTAATCAATAAATAATAATCGAGTATGTTCAGTCTGAAGAAGACACTGTTCACCAAATCAATTTAGTAATATATATATGAATAAATATAAAATGATAAAGTTATTTCTTTATGACATCTGACTCTTGAGTGGAGAAGCACAGATGAACGTACAGATATTCTTTCTCATAACGACTATTCAACGAGGCATCCGAGAAAAGGGACGAAGATGCCTCTCGATACGAGTTTCTAAGTATGAGAAAATGTCACGTTGAATCTTTCGGACTTCAATTTTCCTTGTAATAACAGTAAAATTTTTTTATGGAGACCTATATCTAATATTTATATTCCAGTGACATGGTGCTATTGCTGTTTCTTTGTTCATTTCACTGTGTTCAAGAAGAGCTTTTGTTGACTAATATCCTGCAACCTGCAGTTCCTGTTTCACTCACGAGGGCTATCTATTAGTCCTACCATAATATTATACAGCCTACTAGTAATAACCAGTTCCACTGCAAATGTAAATAATCTCGTTAAGTTAACAGACAATAAAAATCTGCATTGAGTCAAGAAAAAATTAATATTCTTATAGAAGAATTTGCTTATAGAGTTCCTATTGCTGGAAGCAGAATTCCTGTCAAATATTAACTCTAGAATTTATTATTCAATGCATGCTATCTTTTATGTAGATGCAGTAAGCACAGCAATAATAATACTTCCTTTTTCAAAATATGAATATTGTATTTAAGTTCTAAAGCTTAGTTCAGGGCGAAAAAATCAAACTGGTATATCATCCTTTTTATATATAACCTACTACAGTTGTATCATGGACCTCTAGTTTTCTATTACTTTCGATAAGATTTCTAAAAATTAAATACTCTAGCTCTTTATGTTATTTTGTCTTATATCTTTACAGTGACACTCCAGGAGCAGCCATTTCTTACATTTTCCACCATTTTACATTTACACTATTTTATTTTCATATTCCCTCACTTTTCGTGACTGCCACATATGTTTACATTCAGTGCCCCACTATTCCATTCTCTGGAATGCAAAGCTACTAATGTAATGTCACAAGTTATCACTGACAGTTATTTAAATTAAGTGAATTCTAGGTCTCCTGTTAGTTGAAAATCTGTACAAAATTGAATTTCCCCATCTTTCTGCAGTCTTATTGCTATTTTGCGTCCTCACAATTTATCTGTACTGAGTATTAAGATAAACATTTTCATGCCTATAAATGCAGCCTTTGTTTTACTGCTATATTTCTAGTTAATGGATGAAACTAGTTATAAGACTAGCCAGTTTCGTTCATGTATACTTTTTTTTTTCCAAGTTCTGAATATTCATCCATCTACTTGATTTTTATTTTATTGGCAACTTTTCAGTCAACAGTCAATAAAGTCAAGAGGTCAGGATTCAGAAACTTTGGTCACGGATGAGAGCTATTCCCATTTAGGTTTTTCTGGAGAATTTTTTTTTAGCTTTGAGACAGGAAAATCCATGTCTGGAGTGCATCTCAACGCATACCAGAACTTAAAAGATCGTTATAAGCGAATCACCAATGACCAAAATTTCTTATTGAGGGAAAAAAAAAAAAATTACAGTATAACCAAACACACACGCACAAAAAATTGACAATAAAATGCTTAACATATAAGAGTACTAGTGTTGTCTCCATATGCAGAGAACTACACACACTGGCATAAGAAGTTTTTTTAAACATAATGAACACTACACAAATGTCACATAAAAACAAATAAATTAAAAACAGTTGGTCAGATATTTATAACGTCATATTTAAAATTAAATTATTCTGAAGCAAGAGTGGTACACAGTTACCAACAGAACAATAATAATTATATTACTATCAATCAACACTTAAAATAAACATATACGTACTATATATATATATATATATATATATATATATATATATATATATATATATATATATATATATATATATATATATATATATATATATATATATATATATATATATATATATATATATATATATATATTATATATATATATATATATATATATATATATATATTTGCTTTTTGCAGTTCTTGTAACCTAAATTTTCCAGAGAATTAGAGATATCAAAGTATTATTTCAAGCAAACTTATAAAATAAATTCACTTAAAATTTGATATAAGAGTATTATTAAAAATCATTACAAGAAAAATTTAAAAATTTATATTTCTCTCTATCTCTCTCCGGCATTTTCCTTTCCTGAACAAATATGATGGGCAACTTTTTCTCAAATATATTGTATTACTGTATATAATATTAACATTTAAAAAAAATTTAATATACATTTTTCGTTAACTACAATGAATTGCTGATTACTTTTCAACTTTTGTCCATATTAACCAACCAAACTGGTTTAAAACCCCGAAAATCTTTCCATTTCATGTCACGACTAAAAAATTTACTGTACTTACATAATACCGGTAAGTTTATAATCTTGGGTTTTTTCAACTTATTTTCTAGGACACATTAGCACTTTGTACCTGGAATAAACATCAAGTCTATGATAGCATTCTCTTCTGCATTGAAGTTGTTGACATTTTATGTGACACTATTAATCCCCAGTATGGGGGTGGATGCAGTAAGTGACTGGGGATTTAAGACTGGATGTCCTTCCTAACATCCCACTGTGGTGTCAGTCGTGGGTTTGTCAACTCCCGAGTTGAGTATTTTAACCATTCAGCTACCGTGATCCCCCTCTTCTGTACTGATGTGCTTCAACTTAACCATACATAGCAATTATATATATGAATCCACACAAAATGTAAGAACCATCTACATATATTATATGTATATTTGTCTGCATTCCTTACATAAACAACTGTCTGCTTAAGGTGCATTCTACTTTTTTACCATTTGACACCATATCCCATTAAAGCGATAAGTGGCATCATGACTTTGCCATACACAGGACATCCTCACCCATTCCCTTAGCAGTTTGATAACAAGAAACAAAAATAAATGAGGTAAGGATTGCCAGCATCTCATTTAGTCAATTCTTACATCAAACAGGGACTAGGGAGAGACTTCCCATATCCACCACGAAGGAAAAGGTACACGATCCGGTTTAAAGTCACACATTTGCTTTTCCTCATACGGGCTAAGACAGTGCCTCCTTGCGAAGGACTTTGGATTTGGCAGTGCGACCATTATCCTGAGTGAATGCCCTTTCTCACCTCAGGTATGGTGGACAAAGTACATACATACAATAATCCCCAGAGTATATTAAGTAACATATAAAAGGAAAACCATCAGTAAAGCTATAATATACACTGAGTAATCTTAAAGTGGCCACAAAGCACAGTAAGCAGAAGTAGCATCTAAGAACTTGAAAGTCCATACTACTAAATCTATGGACATTTGTAAGTGCAATATTATTTGAGGAAAACTAGATACCAATAGATGTGGAAAGTGGAAAGTTATGCACATTAAATGTGGAAAGCAATGTACCAATACATGTAGAATGTGGAAGGCTATGCAATATTAAATGTGACTGGGTAACAGCAATCAAATTTTCCAACAGCCAGGTGTTGATAAATTTAGCAGAAGTAACATATGTCTTGCATCATTTGTACATTAATAAAATCTCTCTCTGCTTTACACCTGAATGACTATAAAAAGAGAACGGATCCTGTAGGGAATAACTAATTAATGGATATCTTTTCCTATATTCTAATTACTCTAGAATAGAGGTATGCAAAAGTATCTACGAACTAAGGAAGTGGAATTTATCAGTAGAAATATAAATAAAATGATAAAAGAAAAACAAAGAAGGGAACAACAAAATAAATAGTAAGAAAGAGGACTTACTGTCATCATTTTCTTCTTCCTTTAAGCTTGGCAAGGCGTAGCAGCAGCGGATTTGAAATCTCTGTTGACGAACGAAAATCCTCTGAATTCATCTTGGTTAATAGCACGTACAACCTCAGCATTGATGAAGGTTAGAGTTGGTTCTTCTTTTGTGAATTCCGCATCAAAGTTAACTGCATCTTTGCGACCCTTCTGTTGTGGGTTAAGAGAATGGGACTTTAGTAACAATGCACATACTGGGTATGTACTAGAGGTGGGAGGTAAGGAAGCGGTTCTCATCTGTCTGTAAGGAAGGGGTCTTCAAAACTGGAGGGAGGAAATCTCTTAAAAAGACAGAATTGGCTTAATCGCTACCAGCCACTCATTTATAATAAGTATCAGTGTAAAAGATGGTCACATCCTCAAATAATGAAAAATGGAGATATCCTATGCTCTTCCACAGTTATATATTTTGAAAAAAGATTCTAGAGAGATGCATCAGTTTTATATGTGAGATTAAATACTATAATAAAAAGAACAATAAAAATAATAAGTTATTGTGGAAAAAAAAAATTAATATAAAACAACACATGGTCAAAACAATATATAGTATACTGTCTCTAAAGTTTCTGAACACACCATAATTTAAATCTATAAATTATGGATATATTTTCGTCCATAATATTTCAACTGAAAATGCTCTTAGGAACAGCTCTTTTTGTCTTCTTAATTTCAAAAATGGGTGTGAGAAATTTTTGATGTGATCAGTTTTGTAATTTATCATAACAATACAAGAAAGATGGATTTGAGATTATTGTCTGTAAAAACTCAGTAAGCAGGCTGATGGATTACAGAGGACACATTCACTGGTATATAACTGATGTAAAAGAACTGAGGTAGCAAGATCTCAACAAACTCTACCCATATATGTTTCATCTGCAAATAAATTTTGTTGCAAGAAAAATTTTAGATAGGAAGGGATTGCTAACTCCCCTCTAAACTACCTCTTACAATACCCATAGAATACAGGGGAAGAATAAAACTCAGGGTATACGGCACTAAGTAATTGATATGTTCTACTGTAAAGTAATGACTCAAACAGCATATGTTAAACCTTTAAAAGAAATTACAGGAAGAGAAAAATCTGAAAGGAAATAAAAGGCTAAAAGGCTCTTTATACTCAAATGTGGATGAACTTCATTTTTTCCTTCCAAAATATATGTAAATATCAAGTTCCTACAAATCTGCACTGTTGGTACTTGTATCTTTCCTGTATTTTGTAGAATACTAAATAAACACCAAAAATACTAAAGCCAACCTAAATTTAGAGAGATGATAATTGCGGTTATATGACAAGGCATAAATATATGGCAATTGCAACAGGATGGCAAATAATAAATTACTACACTGGTACTTACAATTTTAGGAGTGAAAGGAGGTTTGACTCTACGT
Organism: Halocaridina rubra; assembly: GCA_037179515.1. NCBI lineage: Eukaryota > Metazoa > Arthropoda > Malacostraca > Decapoda > Atyidae > Halocaridina > Halocaridina rubra. Next base: position 5,579 of record JAXCGZ010009471.1, on the reverse strand, counting down.
TGCTCCAGCGCTTCCCAATCTATTTCTCTGAAAAATTTATGGTTTCGAATGGATAGCTCGCCGCCCCTCTCCATGACGCACCCTAAACGCTTTGAGGGGTCCTTTGTCATGAACTGCAATAAAAAAAAAAAAAAGTCAAATACTATACCACATATCACTGACAGGTCTCAGGAGGGCTTAAACAGTAACAAAAGGCGACATCACCTATCATACCCTTCTAGTCCACGCCTCTTGTATCAGTCATTTTCATGCATATAAAAGCAATTGAAAATGGAAGAGAATGTCAACCTAATGTCTTACTAGTTTTATTATTTTTTATTTATTTTATTTTTATGATTTTGACATCACGATGGGCAAAGAACATTGCCTTCATCAGACCCGGGCACCAAGAAAAAACGATCAAATGGACAGAAACATAGAGATGGGGAGTGTTGTGACTTGTTAGATGTGAAAGGATAAAAACAAGTTGAATCTCTTAACTAAATTAAATTTTTTCTCTTCATCTCAATGATTCAGGCTCTCCTCTTCAAGGATATATGAATAGTAAGCTTTCCGAATTACAATATAATACCTGGTTGAAGCACAGAATGTCTGGCTAGTCATTTTGTTAATAAAAGGAAATTTATTCTAAAAGTGCCAAATTTGTCCAGCACAACTCATACTTTATCAAAATGTGCCACCAGCCATGTGTTCATTGTACAGTTCTTTGTATGATACTGGGAGGAGACTGAATTTTGCAACCCCATTCCCTCTTTATGAGGGGGACTGCTAAAACGTAGAAGTAGAATACTCGATTGAGGAGGTGACAGACCCATACTCAAGCCTATGGCAGGGCAATAGGAAGAGCATTCAGCCTCAACACTCCTGCTTCAATTAGTCTGTATTCAACCTCCAAATGGGAACTACTAGTAACACATAAACCTAAAGAAAAAAAGTCCCTGCTTATTAAAAGAGCACACTAATAGGATGGGGATAGCAAAGAGCTGGTAAGCCCTTTCTCCCAATATTTTTTACTTTCAGAACACAGTACAAAGGTAATAATGATTGAGAATGAGCAAGATATTATTACGTCTTGTTACCTTCCTTTTTACCAACCTTGATCACTCTACAGGCTTCAGCCAATTAAGGCTTTGTTAGGAAAGAATTACTGTACAGTATTTGAGTAGCAATGAGGAACAGCGAATGGGGGCTGTTCAAATCATCTCACACTATGAAAGAAAAACTGGCTATGATAAAACAGAGAGGATCTTATCACACTCTTCAAAGAAAAATGGTTGCGATTTAGAAAACGGAGTCAAAATACAGTTGAAATTATTTCTGAAAAACTGTCTTTTTATAGCTTATGTTGTTACAGTAAAGTACTATCAGTATAGAGGGTATACAGTCTCTCCATTCTTTTTAGTACAGTACTGTAAATTCATCCATCCATATACAACGCCATAATCCCACCTATAAGGGGGAAGGCTAAGTCAAAGCAAAAATTTTGACTCTTTGTGGAAGAAAAATACAAAGGAGGGGATTTCCACTACTCACTAGCTCTGTCCAATTTAGCTGACTTTTATGACACGCAGGGGTCCATGCAAGGGGTATTCTGCCCCCCCTCAGGAGGTACAACACATGTATATTATTTCAATTATAGAAAACAGTGAATATAAATGTTAACAAATAAAAACAAATTTCTGGGAAGAAAGGCTTGTAAGTTCTTCACTTCCTTAACCCCTTGAGTCAGTTCTTTTGACATGCGAAGCATGTAAGCAATGTATATTTTGCACTCCACCATCAGGGTTTGAGAGCTACACAGGTTAAATAGAATGTGTTGATAATATCTGTGAAAATTCTGGAAAATTCTCTAAAATTTATGTATGTTAATAGTGTCCTAGTTAAGATATATCCTAGACGTTGTTTTCTGTAAAAATGTAATTAGAGATGCAAATAAGGACAAGCCTCTACTAAGCATAATACTAATAACAATAAAAATAATAAAAGAACAAATGCAATGCAATAACACATATTTAAATGTCGTCAAATAATCTACCTTCTTTGTCCGAAATCGAACCTGGGAACTCTAGACTAGAACTCCACAGCTTAATCCACTGTATCACAGCTTCTGTGGTACAGTGGACTAATCTGATGAGCTTTAGTCTAGAGTTCCCTGGTTCGATTTTCGACAAAAAACGTAGATTACTTGAATGATGATGATGGTAATAATAATATAATAATAATAAAAATAATAATATCTGCAAAGTAAGTGCTTAGATACCTACCCCTTTTAATATTGAGACCGCTTCTTTTGACAACCACACTGGATACAAGACTTCTTCATGCAAGATGGACTCAAAGAGATCATCTTCATTGTCTGCCTCGAAGGGAGGCTGTCCGGCCATCATTTCATACATAAGAACTCCCAATGCCCACCAGTCAACACTGGCACCATAGTCCAATTCTTTTAGAATCTGTAAAATATAACGTCAAAAGTAGTAGTAAATGGTCATAATGCATGTTTGTCATTTATTTTACAACTTTTGCACAAGACGGCAGGATGGCCAATAGAAGTTCCCCTTCAGATTATTTTAGCAGCAACGTTCATTCCTGCAAGGAAGGGTTTGCCTGTCCCTAGACTCTATATTCATTTCAGTCATACCACGCAACAGTGTATTTTAACATTTCTTATGAAATTTTCAACGAAATGAAGAAAAAAAACGAAAAAAATACCTGGTCCTATGGCGGAATTTTAAAACATCAAAGACCACGACATTGTGTACTAGCTTATCCCATCCCACGCATGCCTTCACCTTCCAGGATAATACTATCCCTCCTGAACAAATGCATTCAACCCACCTTTCTGATCCCCTCTTGCACTTTCAAATGATAAAATTGTCTTATAACAGGTTTTCACCAGTCTTTCACCTTTCCATTCGTGCACAACATCTGAACCACATGCATTCCACTCTCTTTTATTAACAATTCTAGCTCCTATAGACCTCTATTCTTTCTGGAGAACCTCTTGACAATACAAATCTCTCTGAGGTACAATATCCATCATTCCAATTTAAGTTTCTATTCTGTATTTCATATCCAGACTTTCTACTGGAAAATGTAATCCAATCTTGGTCTGTCTTGATATGCATATCGCCTTCCACTAATGTCATTCATATTTTCAACTGAGGTACCATTTCCTTTCAAGTTAAAAGGATAGTTACATATGAGCAAAACAGGGGAGACAACAGGGCTCATAATACCTTAGACATATTAACTTTTCCAGCAGATGTTATCTAGCAAAACTACAATATCTTCAAGGAGAATAGGACTGTCAACCCTTCTCTCCCCTGCCCCATTAATATGGTCCTTATGACCCCATAAACAAGTCAATGGGACAGCACAGGGCAATGCACAATCTTGGTCTGCAAACGTCAATGCCACTGGCCATAAAACTCCTTGTATGCACTGAGCTAATTTACTCAGTTGAGGTGCTCTCACTGAATAATGTTGTCACTTACGGTTTCTAAAGATGGTCTGATATTGATCAAATTGACTTTCAGTTGCTTACATTTCAGAAAAACGAAGAAGCGCCCTTAGAAACAGTGAGCAAAAGAATGACATTTAAAGAGAGGTTCACTTTTGCATACTTAACAGATAGAGGAGCTGGCCTAGAGCCACTTGATCAGCTCAATTATTAGCAACGGAAGAACTATCCAAATGCCACCACCTAGCTCTGGTAACTTCGATAACAGAAATGCAAGTGAGTTTATTTACCACAGGATCATCGTTTTTCTGGTTCCTATCAGAGTAGTTTTCACTGTTAAATTTTCAAAGGCATAAGTGTTTTTGGTATAGTTCTATGAAATTTGTAACAACACATGCAGTTATCCATTCAGTCATTTACTGCAGTGACAGAAATGGAGATGCTACCGACACAAAGACTGAGCAAAAGCATCACACCTTCCCATACATTCTCAATATAGAAACGTGCAGAGCTGGGACTACTGATTAATTTTCAGGAAGCAATAGACGTTGGAAAGGGCATTCACTCAGGGTAATAGTCAAACTTGCCACAACCAAAGACCTGCAAAAGAAGGCAACGTCCTAGCCCTTACCAGAAAAGGGAGTCCATGACATAAATCCGGATCAGTAATTTCATTAGTACAGTGAATACACAGGGCTTGCACATTTCCATTGAATACTTCCACACACGAGAAAATCACAGTGCACTAAGCTGTTTGTGCTGTTGTAAAGGGCCTTTACAACATACAGGAAATAATAATGAGGTAGTCCTTCTCCCCATCACTAAGAACTTCACAGCATTAAAGAATGGTGAGCACAACCATAAGGAAGAGAACAAGAAAAGATAACTTACACACCAGTATTGTATGTGTTAGTTTTACTCTTTCACTCACATTAACACTTCTGAACAACAGACATACTAATAATAATAATATTTTTTTTTTAAATATGACCCCATATACAGATGAACCTATGATAGCAGCAAACTAGGAAGAAAAAAAAATTTACAAGCAGAACCTCTATATATCCCATCTGTCCTCACCATTTTATCAAGTTTGGGCGCAAAAATATACTGAATTAAAGGAAGAAGGGTGGAAACATCACCGAACCCCTACTCCACTATTCCTATTCACTTCCTACATACGTAAGAAAAGTTAAAAATTTAGTACAATACCACCAATATATCCTTTTTTATTCACCTCAGTGATGTGTAGGGTGTAATATTTCTCCCACATCACACATATAAGGGTATATTCTGCATAAATTTGCCTATATAAGGGTGTTTTCTGCATAAATTTGCCTATGTAAATGTTTTATACATAAGTTTACATTTGTTAATATTTGAAAAAGTTGCGATGGGTAATGGTAATCACAAGGACATTGCTTTTCCCATACCTAACTTATATACGTCTTTCAATGCAGAGGTAGGTTAGCAAACTTCAACTCAATATGACACAAATATAAATAATTTGCGCATAAAATTCTTCCCATACTACTTTTCAGAACTAATCTGCATTCAACAGCTTCAAATCGCAGTCAAAGGTAAAGCCAGTCAAGCTGCGCCACACATGCGAACACTCATAACAAAACCTGCAATCTTCATGCAGACTGCATTTCTGGTATCGAAATCCTAACTAAGAAGTGCAGCAATCCTCAAATTAACATACCAACAGTAATAAACAAGCTATTATAATCCAATTCAATATCATTACAATCCATAATTTCTTATTACAAGCTCTTTTCTCAGACGTCAATGTCTCCTTTCAATCTGAGAGAAAATTAGCTAATAGCCGGTGACAAAATAAATTCATTTTACCAATTCATTAGCATTATATATTCATACATAATATCCACTGTAATAGTACAAAAATAAAGAAAAAATATTCACTTTTATAACTATAAACCCCCAAAAAATAAAATCCAAAAAATTCACGTCATGATAGCAATTAAATAAAATTATCAAACGAGTTTCAAAGATGTTTAAAAGTGCTTTTGGTGAAAAATATATTAATATTTCATTCAACTTAATCCAAGATTGGTAACAAAGGAAATAAATTCTATAAATCACGCAACAGTAC
>JAXCGZ010009470.1:190000-202500 GCA_037179515.1 Halocaridina rubra | reverse complement strand
CTCAAAAGTCTCAGAGTAGAATCCTCGTGTGGGGTTGAGTGTTTATATTATTTACTAGTGTTATTAGTTGTTGAAATGATTATATCATCAAGAAAGGAAAACAAATAGGGGGATTACTTTGCTCTATGGGCAATGACGAGGGAGCTAGCGACCGTTCAGATGGCACTGCTGGAGTGCCACAGCCCATCCTCCCGGCTCTTCCACAACCTGTGTCGCTTCACAACTGCCAGCTCCTCCTACTGCCCCTACCACAGGGCTATCTCTGTAAGATGCAGCCCCGTGGTAACAGCAGATGCCCATCAGAGCTGCGTCACAATCGCTCGCCACTCATTCCTATTCCTAGCACGCTCGCTTGCTTCCCTCACATCCATCCTCCTATCATTCAGGGCTCTCCTTACTCCATCCATCCATCCAAACCTAGGCCTCCCTCTAGCATTTCTCCCATCAACTCTCGCATTCATCACCTTTTTCAGCAGCCTTTCATCATCCATCCTTTCCACATGGCCAAACCATCTCAGAACATTCATATCTACTCTGGCTGCAATTTCTCTCCTCACACCCGTTCTTGTTCTCACCACTTCATTCCTAACCCTATCCAATCGAGATACACCAATCATACTCCTCAGGCATTTCATCTCAAACACATTTAGTTTCCGTCTCTCACTTACTTTCATACCCCATAACTCTGATCCATACATCACAGTTGGCACAACCACTTTCTCATACAAAACTTTCTTAACATTCATTTCCAACCCTCTATTCTTCATCACTCCTTTCAATGCACCCAACACTTTACATTCTTCATTCACTCTGTGACACACATCTGCTTCCACTCCACCATTTGCAGCTATAACCGAGCCTAAATACTTAAACTGATTAACCTCCTCAAGTGTCTCTCCATTCAACATAACATTCAATCCAGCGCCATCCTCATTTCTTGTACACCTCATAACCTTACTCTTTCCCACATTCACTCGCAGCTTCCTTCTCTCACACACCATTCCAAATTCTGACACTAACTGACACAGCTTTTCCTCTGAATCTGCCACCACCACAGTATCATATATATATATATATATATATATATATATATATATATATATATATATATATATATATATATATATATATATATATATATATATATATAACCCCAGTACTGGCGAGATAGTAAATCTTAAAAGCTATTGCTGAAAGGCGACTCTGCAGTTGGGAGGGATCTGTAATATTCAGTTAGTTCTTTGTGCAAATGACGTGAGATTCTCTATGACCTTTTTAAAGTCACGAGCTGGAGGTTTAGTTTTAACTGTCGGCCGTGGCTCAGTGGTAGAAGTTCTTATTTCAAAACATACATTCTTAAATATCTAAGGATGTAAGGTTCATGTGGAGTGTTGTGTTAAAGAACTGTTATTCCAAAATGACTCCAAGTAAAAAATGCAAATTATCCATTTTTATTAAGACGTAAAATCTTGAAATTACGCTCGGCTTGTGATTGCATCTAACCAACTGAGGCAACTATTCAGAAATAGAGATGATCACTGCAATATAATTTGACACTCAGAAAGAAACATACCTACTCCATAAAGAACAAAATTCAAAATAATCTGTACACATTTGCAGCAGACAATCCCAAGGCATTTACAGCTATCTGAGAAACAAATAATTGTCACTACTGGTTAACAAATGTGAGAGAAGCTAATACTGATATTTAAAAAAATAAATAAAAAATGGATACATAAAGATCGTACATCTTTTTATTCTTTTCTTCTAACATGTGCAAGCCAAGATGCTTGGTCAGCGCATAAGTGCCGCCTAAACTCTTCAGGGGAAAGTAAAACTAGATAGTGAAGAAATACTACTGAGAATGTTTCCCATGGACAAGAAGGCTGTGAAGTACTACATATCTAAAGCCGCTTTCACACCAGAGTGGCACGTCGCACGTGGCATGCCACGTGGCACGCCAGTTGAAAGCGACCATCCGGAAATATATGAAACCTTTCACACAGAGGTGGCGCGACACGTGCGACGTGCCACATTGGTGTGAAAGCGGCCTAAAGCTCTTCTTCTACCTGTCTGAGTCGAACACAAAGCTCGGTCAGATTACAGGGCTCGCAAAAACTGACCAAAGGAAAGACGATAAAGTGTCGAAATACTACTAATAACGTTACCCATGGATAAGAAACCAGTGAAATACCACAATGAAAAATAAAAACCTCGTCGTGAAGAACACATTTCATTACAGCAGAGGCAATCTTATACCGTAACTACAATTTATAATGTTAAATAGACCCATAAAAAAATAAGTTCAAAAACTACTCTACCATATTGTTAGTTAGCTAGAAACACACAAATGAAGTTCATAAACGCATCTGACGCAGTTCTGTGTATGGCTAGGATCCCGCGTGGTATCCTAGCTATACACAGAACCGCGTCAGATGCGTTTATATACTCCATTTATGTGTGTCTAGCTAACTAACAATATGGTATCCTAGGTTTAAACTGTTTAAGAAATTGGGCATTTAAGGTATGAAGCATCCGATAAAGATCACTTTACAGGAAGACTCCGAAAGATCACTTCACAGGAAGACTATCATTTAAAAAGTGATGGAAGAAACATTAAAAACCAAAGTACATACAAAAAATTATCTTTCCACCAGTGATTCTCAAACGGGAGTCATTTCGCTTCCAAGGGAAGAATTTTTACATTTAAAGAGAGGAATCATACTTAGGGGAGGTATTGGGGAGGAACTCCTAACTATTAAAGCATGCATTTTGCATCCTGTGTATATATATGCAATGCTTTGTGCATTATTTAATCCCTATTCGAATAGGAGAGGACAAAGACAAGTTAGAGCTGGGGCATTAAGGTTGGACACTCTCCTTAACGCTCCGAGGTGAGTTTGAACCCGCGCTAGTCGCTTCCCGACTGGTGTATTCCACAGCTTTGCACACTGTTTATGGATGAATATATTTCCTGTTCTGATTCATTTGTAAGTCATATATCAAGACCTTAAAAGCTTATTTGCAATGGTATTCATGTTGTTATCAATCCTTTTTTCTTCCTTTTTGGCTTAATAATTGGCATTAACTTGATGTATAATTTAGCAGCACGCTGAACATTCTTTTCAAAGAAATGCGAGGCAGCACGTCATGGCGGTGAGATATAATGAGATATTCGCTATTTTATTATAAAAATCATATGTCAAGTTTATGTTTATCATAAAATATGCTATTATGAGAGAAACTAACATATATATACATGTATATGCAAATTCTATGATGAAAATCGTACGTCATTAAATGTAAAAATTATTAAAGTAATTCTGATTTAGGAAATTCTCGAAGAACATTAATTGAACATTTATCATACCGAAGTTATCTTATGGGTGAAGAGTAACATTAAAATGGCTTTTATATCTCAGTATACATATTATCATATGCTAAAAGCGTATCAGTAGCTTTTCAGTATTTATAGTTTCACCTTCTTACAATAGGTAAATAATGTTTCTTTTAATACTGAACATATTTCATGAGGGAATAGAACATACTTTCTCTCTTACGTAATAATTATTATTGCAGGTTATTCATCTTGAAGTCTCTCCAACCTTTACCAAAATATAAACTGTCTCTGAACCATACTTTTCGACTTTGTATTTATTTGTTTAACTAAATGATGTTTACTTTTGCAGGGGAAGTCGACCTTTGATATTCATAAGTTCCAAGTCCCATTGCTTTAGGACCAACATCCCCCCCCCCTCACTATGTCTTGATAGTACAAAATGTGTAACCATCTATTACGATAATATGACCACGTGATATAGATAAAGATCAATTGCGAAAGAAATATGAAAGGACGGCGTGTTGAGATCTTTCAAACATTATTTTTGGTGATCTTCAGAGCATGGCACAGTGTATAACTTTATCACGAAAATATGGTCACGTGACATACAGACAGAGGTTTACTATGAAGGAAAATGAAAGGACAGCGAGCTGAGATATTTCAAACATTATCTTTAGTAATCTTGAGAGCATTTCACAGCGTATAACTATCTATCACGAAAGTATGACCAAAGGTCACAAAAAAAAAAGAGTCAACTGCGAGGAAATATGAGAAGACGGTGTCTTGAGATTTTTCAAACTATCTTTTAGCTGGTCTTGAGAGCAAGACTAATGCTGGCGTCACACATAGCCAAAACTCCCGACCCAACTCATAAGACCGCGTTCCGACGGAATCTTCGCTCAATCCTTGGAGATCCGGCAGATTTTTTAGCCGACAGGTGCATTCCTGTGCCTGTCGGAAGTGCGTCATACGTCCGCGTAAGCAGTCCTATGGATCGTAATTGCAATCGTACGGAGTAGTTTGGACACGTAATTTAGCTTACGACTGATCGTACGCAAACGTAAGTCTCATCATAGAAAAAGGGAAATTTAAATCTTTGACCGTTACGACTGGGCCAACCATGCTCCCGACGCTCCCGACCCATCGTAGGGGAACTTACACGTTTGTAGGGGGTTGTACGCAGTCGGGAGTAATACTGTAATTCCCCCGAAGGAAGGGTATCGTGGCAAGAGAGAATGGTTTAATGGACGACGTTTGTAACTTTAATTTTAGCATTTTATTCCCATATAGATATGTAATTTATTTTAAGTCATTTGTTTTTCACATATTACAATAACTGATCTTAATATGTTTCATTTTCATTATTTTATACTGAGAAGATATTAAGTTTAATATTTTACATTTAATAATGTAATAATGTTTCATCTTTGTCATTCACAGAATCCTTCAAATATAAGTTGTATGTACTGGTAAACGCAAATAAAAAGTAATATGGTATAGTTATATTTGCCCAAACTTTTCCATTTATATAATTATGTTAGAATTGGTCCTTGTGAACAATAAATATATGGAAAATATATATATATATATATATATATATATATATATATATATATATATATATATATATATATATATATATATATATATATATATATATATATATATATATATATATATATATATATATATATATATATATATGGGATATTTGTGAAAGTATATATATATATATATATATATATATATATATATATATATATATATATATATATATATATATGTAAAATACACATTCATCGTTGATTATAATAACCATATTCATTTTGCATGGAGGTGTAAATTTTGCATACCCTTTTTCAGTTACTTTTCAGGTTCCAGGAGTTGTGAATTTTGCATATGCTTTTTCAGTTACTTTTCAGGTTTAAGCAAGAGTGAATTTTTCTAAGATTGCAATTTAAGAGTCTTCCTACAGTGACCTCATCTACACAACGTAAGTACTGTATATTCATTCTTAAGTGTAATTTGCATAATAGTTTTGTTACGTCTAGTCATGATAATGTTTATTGAAGTTTCAGTAAATTTGGCTTGAATATATACAGTATTTATTTATATTTTTTGGGGGGATGTCATTCTTTCATGAACATTGCTTGATATTTTTGTAAATGCTTTTAAATATGCTTCAAAATTAAGACAATTAGCTTAATATTGAATAGACGCCTTATATATTGATAGATTTTTATAAATTTGTTAATATATTATAAATAGACTGTTTTATTTATTTATTTATCTATGGACCTCCTAGGTGAGCTGCTACTTCCATCCCAGCAGCATTTTCCCTATGTTTTATTGGGTCGCTGTTTGCACTACCCTGTTGGAGCTTGTGTTGGTATAGCTTAATTTTACGGCCGCATGCTCTTCCTGGCACCGACGCTTACCGTGATCTGGGCTTGGAACCGGCACTAAGTTGAGATTGATTTGTTCCCCCAGTGGATTCTTGAATGGGCCACCCACCAGAGGTTGGGTCTTACCTTGTAAAGATGCAGTTGAGAATATAAATATTAAGTCTCAAAAATAATATACAATTACGTATGGTGCAGTGAATATAAACTTTTATATATATATATATATATATATATATATATATATATATATATATATATATATATATATATATATATATATATATATATATATATATATATATATATATATATATATATATATATATATATATATATATATATATATATATATATATATATATATATATATATTATATATATGTGTGTGTATATGTATATATATGTATATGTATGTGTATATATATGTATATATATATATATATATATATATATATATATATATATATATATATATATATATATATATATATATATATATATATATATATATATATATATATATATATCCTGTGCCCTGTGGGGCGGGCACAATATCAAAGAATAGCCTCACCGTATTCCCTGCGTGTCGTAAAAGGCGACTAAAAGTGGACGAGGCGGGGGGACTAGGAATCCCCCCCCCTTGTACCAACCTCCTGTGAGACGTCAAAGAAGAGGGGGAGTAGAGGGGAGAATAACTTCTCCCCAAACTGTTTTCCTTTTTTGATGTCGGCTACCCCCCAATTAAAGGGGGAAACAGCCAAGGTATATGTATGTATGTATAACCCTGATTTATATATTTGGAGCAGGAAAACTGAACGCCCAGGACTGGGTTGTCAGAAATGACACCACGCATGCGCGCTGTCTTTTCGTACTGCGCTGCCAGACGTATAAGCGAATTTTTTAATTTTTAACGGTTCCAGACCCGGAGATCTGCGTACGCCGGGTAGGATCGATCCTCTGGATCGTACGCGGGCGTACACCTTCTCCTACGCCCGCGTACGATCAAGAAGATCGATCTTACCCGTCATACGCAGTCTTCTACGACTGATTTGGTCTTCCAAATCACGGAGAGTATTGGGTGCAGCAGCCAATTATCGTAGGCCCTCCATGACGGTTCAGGACCCCCTCGATTTTTTTTAAACTACGTAGGACCGTTAGGATTCCGTCATGCGCGGACGAAAAATTACACCCGATCATCGTAATGACATCATTGCTGCCGGGAGGATTCCGTCTTTAGACTGTTTTAAGAGTCGGGTCGGGAATTTTGGTTATGTGTGACGCCAGCATTAAACACTCTGAAAGATAGCATTGTTCCCTGGTTACAAGTTTCCTTCATCTGTGATCTGTGTTCATAGCACAATGTTTAAACCAAAGCCACTTCACTCTTTCACTAAAGCCAAATACATTTCTTTACAAAAGTAAGTTTGAAACGACAACTAAGCTTATTGTACATATGCTGACGCTATATTTTATGAATGTGTCACATTTTACGACCGAGAGCCAAGGTTTGTTTAAACATTGCTCGTTATTTATTGTGTCGTATGTCATCATTATTCCGTGATATTTGCTTTATAACCTCCCGTCGTGATTCTACTGAAATACACTTTTAAGAAAATATAACCACAGAAATTGATTTCTTGCTACAATGCTATATGGAGGTTAATTGTAAGGTACAAGCGTTGCGATGGCCTCTACACAATAAACGGAGTCTAGAGAGAGATATAAAAATAAAATATGCAATGCCATTTTGTACTCACCAACACTGGTTGTCGGTTTTACGTCACGGACTCCCTTTTCTACCAAGGGCTAGGAAGGTTGCCTTCTTGCGAAGGACTTGTTTTGGCAGATGTAATCATTACCCTGAGTGCATGCCCTTGCTAACCTCAGGGTAATGATTACATCTGCCAAAACAAGTCCTTCGCAAGAAGGCAACCGTCCTAGCCCTTGATAGAAAAGGGAGTCCATGACGTTGAAGATAAATAATTATTTATGGAAACAAGAATAGGGAATCCATACCATGTTACAGAAACCAGCAGCAATTGCTCACGTTTTCAATGAACAAAATCAATATGAAAATAGGTCTATTGCCCTTAACAGATATGATCCAAGAATTGAAAAGCAAGAATTGTCATATTAAAGTCTAAATAAAAGCGTTACACACAATCCTTGCTCGTGTTCACTATATAATAGAAGAATCTAACTTCATTGTTTCGTCTTATTTTCGGACTTCTAGGATTCTATAAATGGCATATTAACTTGGAGTAGCAGGTCAGTTCCCATTTTACCTGTGGTGTTTTCACGGCAAAACACTGTCAGGCAAGATTGCAAAATCCAGTAGTACGAGCCAAAACTAATGACTGAAAAAAGATTGAACTTCAATAACAGTAATTCCCCTTTGTAAGAGATTGACTGTGCCAAAAGCAACATCAATTCATCAATCTCATCCCTCCCAAATCAGCATCTTGGGGCTAAAAAATAACAATATTCCCCACCAACAACACATTGCTTGTGTCATTCACAGTGTAAGTGGGCAAACTTCTTATGCTGTACGGCCAAGTTTCTTGAAGCTGCTTTACACCCCAATGCTTTACTTAAAGAAAAACAAATATCAGTAGTACTGATAAAAGTAGGAGAGAAATAAGTCACGACAGAATAACATATTTTTAATATGCTCAGTTATCATTTCTGACATAGAAAGAACTCCTTCTCCTGGAGCCATTAAAAACTAATCTTTTCCTGTCACATTTCAACACGTGCTGTACATGTACAAAAACTTACAAACGACACGTTTTACCTATATCCAATCGGCATTCCAACAAAATAAAGCTCAACATAGCTATCCCAGCATTCTTTTATTCATAAATATCATGCTAAGCATTATATAAAAACTTATGTCCTTATTTCATCTTCTTTTTTTTCAAGAAGACAAGTGGTTGTAAGCTGTGTATAAGTACCATTCACACACACATTTACCCCAGCATTTAAGCATTGCACAGTCAAAAACATTTCACTAAATGTCTCTGACTATGCAATGTTTCTGTGCAAAATGTTACCTCGTGTTGTTTTGCATGAAATATAGCGAGTAAATATAAAATATTCATTTTGGTTTGGGTACATTTAGGCATGAATAAATAATGAAAGGTATACTGCCAGGAGCAGCCGTTGAACGCTTTTACATTCCTCTTTATCTGTTGCCTTATAATTTCCCCCCCCCCCACTGCTTCTATAGGAAATAAATCATTTTGTTTTCTATTTGTTTTACTCATATTGTTGGAGAGGCGCATAGGAAATTCTCACATAGTTAAGGTTACTTAGTGCTGTAAACTGGGAAGTGTGGAGGGGGTATGCCACGAGGCAGAATGGTAAGGAATACACCAGATACGGCGGTAGAGCCTTACAGCAGAATAACCTAGCCCTTTTACACTGTGAGTGGCCCAAGCAGCGTGGAAGTAAACTAGCCATAGATGTTGGGCCGCACAATAGAAGCAGATGCTTGCCCACTTACAGTGTGGATGACCCAAGCAGTGTGGTGGGGGTGGGCAATTGTAGTGACCCATTATCCCCAAGGAACTATGATGGATGAGATGGGGTGACCAGGCTCTCTGGTAAATGGATGCGCTTTTACTTGGTCATCCCACATACAACGGAGTGCGGCCTTTGTATATACATAGATGCATATAGTCTTTGGCACTTATTGATGAATATGAAAGTAATATTCAAGAAAGTTCTGAATAAGCCTTCAGCCCAATATTCACTCCAAAGAATTCCTAAAATGAGTCAGTGATTCTTAACTATAATGACCAATTATGAGATGACATATGTGTACATTATTCTCGCACGTGGTACATGACGTTGGTAGGAAGTGTGAGCGCATTTACGTCGGTTCTTTCGTAAGTAACAGTTAAATAAAATATAAGTAGTAACATTTCAATATCATTAGCATGTTATAAATAACAACTGATAACTCAGATTCCTCTCTCTCTCTCTCTCTCTCTCTCTCTCTCTCTCTCTCTCTCTCTCTCTCTCTCTCTCTCTCTCTCTCTCTCTCTCTCTCTCTCTCCTCTCTCTCTCTCTCTCTCTCTCTCTTCCCATCTAATTCCTCTTTTCTTCGAAGAGGAAGACTGAAGAACCGCAACACCTGATTATGATTCATTTGGAAGCAATTCCCAGTTCAGTATGATTGATTTACAACACAGTTTCATTAGACAGCTATCAGCTGAGCTTTTTACAGCACATTCTTACAGCACATACACGCTGCACGCCAATGCTTTTTTTTATATACAGACAGAACACGCCATAGTTCAAAAGAATGTTATAATAACATTCTCTGGCAACTGCCAATGATATTGCATGTGTAATTTTTATTCCATGACATGTGTTTATAACTCTTATTACAAACTATATTGAGGTCTTCCTAATTTCATTTACTTTAAGGTTACATCGTATTTTATATGTGAATATTCTAGACTATTATATACAGCAGTTTTGTATGTATGCATGTGTGTATTTTTGTATGTATGTATGAATGTACATGTGTTTGAATGTATGTATGCATGTATGTATATATGTATGCCAGAATGTAATTATGATACATGTATGTACGCACGTATGTAACTATGCGTGTGTGTGTGTGTGTGTGCGGACATTTCAAAGTAAAAATAATTAGTAACTTATAGTCCTAACTTCCCGCGTGATACACCCGGAAATCCACGATAATAATATTAATGGCAAAGTTTTGGGTTAACATAGTTCTCTCTCTCTCTCTCTCTCTCTCTCTCTCTCTCTCTCTCTCTGCTGTTTGAGTAGCAAGTACGAAAAATAGCAACCCTCCCTCTCTATTATTCATGAGTAGCATTATTGAAAACAGCAACTCTCTCTCTCTCTCTCTCTCTCTCTCTCTCTCTCTCTCTCTCTCTCTCTCTCTCTCTCTCTCTCTCTCTCTCTCTCTCTCTCTCTCTCTCTCTCGCTCTGATTTCAAGAATCATTTAAAGTAATTAAAGAAGTAATTACGAGTAATTAATTAAATTTCCCAGAAATGCGCCCTGTAGCATGGACCTTCAGCAGGAATGAGAATTACTTTGTATAAACAAAATTATTAGTGTATTTGTTCAAGTCTAATTTTGGTTTATTTGTTCATTTTAATTAATATTGGTCTTTTCCCATTCTGTTAAATATGTAGTGCTTAATATTTAACATTAGTATGGGAACGCGTAGCTCAGTGGCAGAGCCCGAGAGTATGAAGTCAGGAGGTTGACAAATTCGGGTTCGATCCCCACCGCGGGGCGTTGAAGATCACATCCAGTCATAATCCCATTATAGCTTCTACCTTTTTCTCCATCCCCATCCAAATGGGGAATACTTGAAATACATAAAGACAGTAAAATCATCTAATCATTAGTTGGGAAGAAGTTACTTGCTTATCAATATACCAGTCAAACTAATTTGCCGCTTTCACACAAAAGTGGCACGTCGCACGTCGCATGACACGTGGCACGCCAGTTGAAAACGAACATCCGGATATATATGAAACTTTTCACATGGGACGTGTCACGCCACTTCTGTGTGAAAGGCTTCATATATTTCTGGATGTTCGTTTTCAACTGGTGTGCCACGTGGCACGCCACGTGTGGTGTGAAAGCGGACGTATCTGGAAACAATACTAAAATACACACAATCAAAAGCACAACATTTTAGCAACACAAGGCAGTCTATCAGATGTTAAATTAAGACTCTCCCACCTTGATCTCCAAAGGCTTTTATTTAGGCATATATATATACATACATGTACGATGGTCATACTCTCCTTGTTAGGGCATTGGCCGATTCAAAGCACACATTCATTCGTCATAAGACCCACTCATCCTTTCTCTTATATCATAGCTCCTTGGGGATTAAGAATCAAAATAGTATGCCCAAACTGCAATTCTTGGATCACCAACAGTGTAAGAGGGCAAAGGTCTTCAGCAATGAGGCTCGACAAATGGATTATTATTTCTTGTAGTTCAAACTGCTAGGTCGTCACGAGCTGTAGAAAATCAATTTATAATGTCATTTCAGAAGCAATAATTTCTTGGAGTGACCAATAATTTGCTCCATACATGTGCTCGGACAAACTAATTGATTCCGTGATTTTACTCAGTCACCGTGGCAAAGCGGTAGCGTCTGCGACTTTGAGGCGTCAGGTCGAGGGTTCGCGCCCCGCCATGGTCTGAGGTTAGCAAGGGCAGGCACTCAAAACAAAAAGGCAATCGTCCTAGCCCTTGGTAGAAAAGGGTAACGCTTTAAGCCAGTGTGTACATCGTATGTAAAGCACTTTAACCCCAGCGGTAGGAAAATAACATTTAATTCTACATTTTTAACAGCAGTAACCATTTGAATTTTCCTTTGAAACTCACCCCAAACATGATGCATTTTAGTTCTATACTAAATAATTTAAACATTTGTCATATTGGAGTTTTATAATATAACAAAGGGGAAAAGAATAACTTTAGTTACATATTACATATTTTATGAAAATCCTTACAATTTAGAAGGGAAAAAATAACACTATTCGTCACATTATTTAATAGAATAACTGGTCTTTATCTATTTAAGAATCTTGCCCGGACATGAATTATTATAGTTATCTATCAAAGTAATTCGTAAATAAGTCAAAATTCAGTTATGCTACAGTAACTGTGATAGAATATTTTGCATGACATATTCTAAATATATAGGTAGAGAATTTTAGCGTCTCAAAACTGCGAAGTTGTTCC
>JAXCGZ010009470.1:180000-185000 GCA_037179515.1 Halocaridina rubra | reverse complement strand
AAAAAAAAAAAAAAACTTCAAGACTATATCCATTCGATTTAAAGAACACACAAAGAGCTGGAACAATGTAAAAACTGGTTACAAGAAGCTGTAAAGGTTAAATCAAGGAAGGAATGAAAAAGAGAAGTATTTTTCATCTCAGGTTTCATCAACTCTAAGTGGTGATAGAGGGAACCAAGGGATGAAGCCTTCTTCAGGTTACTGTACACAAATGCTGATGGGGTAGCTGGGAAAGCAGTAGATATAATGGATAGGATACATATCAGTAGGTATAGATATAACAGCAATTACAGAAATCATTCAAAAACTATGTATATACAAGATGATTACAGCGATCATTCATAAACTAACTGTATACGAGATGATATACATGTATCTGAAGGAGATTTGAGTATTAATATTATACATGAAGAGCTAAAAACTCGATTGCTAAATGATGATGTTAAACACATTCTCTAGATGAAGACAAAGTTTGCGAATGCAATTCCTTATCAGTACGTTTCGGAACAGCAACACTGAATGCGATTTGCTTAGGAGGTAGCCGTTAGCGGGATGGCTAGAGGAATGGCAGCAAGAACCATGTAGGTTAGCTAAAACAGCGGGATCAAGTATAACCATTCGCATGAGATAAAAATTGTGAGTTTGGGTCTCCATCCTGCTAGGCAACCCGTAACCTCCTACCCTCCTAGAAAATGAAAACTTGTCAAGAAATATACAACGAGATTGAACTTCAAAAAGGGAAAATTTCTAGCAAACCTCTGTAAGGTAAAAAAAAAAAAATCTCTTTCTTTGAGAGCCCTTGAAGTGCCATCAGGGAGTTTTAATGAAAAATTCTTGGGGTTCCTCAGGTGATCAACTTTCATCTCCTCTTACAAGAAGATTTATTTCTAACATACAGAAGAGATGCTCGAGTGCCAATGTGTTTGTGTTTGTATGTGTATGCATGTGTGTGCGTGTGAGGACGTGTATATATTGATAAATAGATAAATAATTGGGTAAATTAATTACCGTAAATGAACAGCTACAGAAGTATATGGTTAATATGGAAGCGAAGGAAGCAATACATAAAATAACAAGAAGAAATAACTGACAAGACCTTTAAAGTCTGAAAAAAAACGCATATATATATATATATATATATATATATATATATATATATATATATATATATATATATATATATATATATATATGTATGTATGTATGTATGTATGTATGTATGTATGTATGTATGTATATATATATATATATATATATATATATATATATATATATATATGTGTATGTGTGTGTGTGTGTGTGTGTGTGTGTGTGTGTGTGTGTGTGTGTGTGTGTGTTTGTGTGTGTGATTACCTAATTGTGATTACCTAATTGTGTTTACGGGAAAGAGCCCAAAGCTCGTATCTTCCCGTCTCCTGATCGCTTCCATTTTAGACTTAGTGATACTTATCATACCTGTCCTTAAAACTATGGATTGAGATACCATTAACTACCTCCTCGCTTAGCCAATTCCAATTATCAACTACTCTTACACTGAAAAAGTATTTCCTTACATCCTGCAAACAAGTTTTCTTACGAAGCTTCAAACTATGACCTCTAGTTCTAGAGCCAGCCATATCAAAATTGTAAAAATTGCTTGGTGAAGGTGTTAAGTGTACTTTGAATAGGAGGAATGTCTCAATAATTTTAGATTTTTCTCTATTTATTCAACAATATCTTCAAGATTATTAAGAAACAAGAAGAACAGCACAAAGTAGAAGCTAAAGCTTATGGTTTTATTAACATGAAATCCAAAGTAAAATCAACCGTAGTTTTAAGCAAGAAAATAATTAGCACTGATTAACAAGCGTAACAATTACTTAAACAATCTTTTGTAAATATGAAGAGCAATTTGCACTTTCTCAAACTAGCTACACTATGGCTGCTTTCACACGAAGGTGGCACGTCGCACGTGGCACGCCAGTTGAAAACGGAAAACGAACATCCGGATATATATTAAACCTTTCACACAGAAGTGGCGTGACACGTCCCATCTGCCACGCCACTTCTGTGTGAAAGGTTTCATATATTTCCGGATGTTCGTATAAGTGTTCCTCTTCAGAGTATTCTCTTTTAAATCCTACAAATCAAACACTGTCACAATCGCTCGCCACTCATTCCTATTCGAAGCAAGTAAGCGTGCTAGGATTAGGAATGAGTGGTGAGCGATTGTGACGTAGCTCTGATGGGCATCTGCTGTTACCACGAGGTTGCATCTTACAGAGGTAGCCCTGTGATAGGGGAAGTGGGGGAGTTGGAATCATGAAGCGACACAGGTTGTGGAAGAGCCGGGAGGATGGGCTGTGGCACTCCAGCAGTGCCATCTGAGCGGTCGCTAGCTCCCTCGTCATTGCACGTACAGCAAAGTAATCCCCATATTGTTTCTTTTTGATATATCGGCTACCCTCCATTGGGGGAAACAGCCAAGGTAGATAGACTGATAGCTTAACAATATTGGCATATTCATATTTTATAAACAAATGTCATTTTATGAGAATATAAAATATTGTCGGTTAACTTACGAGCTAAAATAGGACTTTTTCCACCTTAAAAAGGCCACAGATTAGTTTAAAAAAGCATACGAGTGTGTTTGGCGTTTACATGCTTACCTATCAATAGGTCCTTCTTTAACAGTGTTTATGCATAATATTCGACAATCTGTAATTAATATTTCATGAAGTTATGCACTGCACATTTCGGGGACCGCGGTAGCGCAGTGGTTAAAAGCACTCGGCTCGGGAAGTGACATACATGCGATCGAACCCAACGCAGGACGCTAAAAGGGGCATCCAGCTTTAATTTGCTCAGCTCCAACCCGTCTGTGACCCCCATAGTAGGGATTAACAGCGACACAAACAACGCCAAATAACAATTCATTACAAAATTCAAGGACATTCAATACTTGTACTTGGTTGGCAGAATACTCATTTCTTCTACTCCTTTAAATTATAAACTCCTGATATAGTCTTCCTGGTAGCAACGGTAACTCAGTGGTAGAGCTCGCAAGTCGGGGAATGATGAGCGCGACAAACGTGAGTTTAATTAAGTCGCGGGGCATTAGGAAGGTCATACAGCTTCATCCCCCAACTCCAACCTATCAGTGTTCACCCCTTTGAATGGAGACTAGATGTGGCACAAAGAGGCATTAAAATATACTTCCCGTTTATTGAATAATACTCCTATGTGGGCACTGTTTTAATTTTTCTAACATCGTTCACAATCTCATGCAGAGTAATTAAAATGGAAGTTCTCAAAGTCCCAGCTCACATTCCTCCCCTTGCAATTCCAGGTTTCTTCAGTTCCTCCCTGGTTTTTTTTTTACCTGTCATCCAATAAAAATTTCTCTACTTTGAAACTTTACAGTAGCGGAGACCGCAGTAGCGCTGTGGCTAAGCACTAGACTCGGAAAGTGATAAGCCTGCCTTCGAGCCCACCACAGCGTTAGGAAGGACATCCAGTCTTAATACCCCAGTTCCAACCTGTCTGTTATCCCACCATTCGATTGGAGATTAATAATGACACACAAAACGGCAAACTAATACATTAACAGTGGTAATTAACAAGTCAATTACGAATCCAAATTGCTTTTGAAACCTCATTAAATGAATAATCCCTAATAGCCGTGTAATACAGGAAATTTATTCGATATATATATATATATATATATATATATATATATATATATATATATATATATATATATATATATATATATATATATATACACAACTGCATAAAGTACATCATTTCCCAATTTAAAATTCCTCCCCACTTTAATATTTCTTCCTCACAATCAAAATTCTCCTCGGGGAGACAGGTGTCTCCCGCTTAAGAATCACTTCTTTCAAAATATAGGCTGCCGAGGGATCTGACCTTTTTGAGTTACATATATCTTGAGCTAGAAATATGATTCCCTATGTCAGGTTAATATTGCACACAAGCCATCTATGTCCGTGCCACGCAGTCTTCACTATTGCAATTAGCACCGCGTCTCAGTAGTATTCAGAGTTAAACATGTGACTGCACATCAATAGCATCAGCGGCAGTGCCAGGTACATGAATATTCAGGTGCGGCACTGGACGAATACCCTCTATTACTTCCCTGTCCCTAATTGCATAACCTCTCTTAGTCAAATCAAAATTATTTCTTTTCTTAGCATGCTCGTATACTACACATGGTCTTATCAGCAACAATACGGTAATCTTCAAATACACACACTCTCTCTCTCTCTCTCTCTCTCTCTCTCTCTCTCTCTCTCTCTCTCTCTCTCTC
Source organism: Halocaridina rubra (assembly GCA_037179515.1). Taxonomy (NCBI): domain Eukaryota; kingdom Metazoa; phylum Arthropoda; class Malacostraca; order Decapoda; family Atyidae; genus Halocaridina; species Halocaridina rubra. The sequence continues at coordinate 180,688 of JAXCGZ010009470.1, read as the reverse complement.
TCTCTCTCTCTCTCTCTCTCTCTCTCTCTCTCTCTCTCTCTCTCTCTCTCTCTCTTCTCTACTTATCTATCAATCTATCTATCTTTAAATATAAGGCATAATTTCAGCATATTCATATAACCTTTAAAATTGGGTATAATGAAATAACGGAGATAAAAATTGCAAAAATACAGAATACTGTAATTAAAACGTTTCACGAGTGGTTTTCTTTACTCGTTCAGAAGACAATAAGTTTCACTAATAAATTCTCATGAATAGTAATGGAAAGATGTCAGTCTTGCATATCTATATACACAAGACAACATCCTGGACTTGAGGAATCTGTTCTACTACTGACACATACATCTAATACTTTTCTCATTTAATTTTCAGAATCGACAAGGACTACTGTGTGAGGAATCTTGTTACACTTTCCGTTTTCTTTTTAAGAGGTTCTGGTGTAGATATGATATTCGAATCACATCAGAATTTTTAACGTATTTTTTCAGGTTGTGTCAAAAAGTGAAAAAAAGACTAGATTTTGAGACTACTGCGCTAGAGAGCAGAATTAAGGACTCGGATGAAATAAAGAATATAAATGGATAAAGAAGCCAAAAATGAGAAAAGAAAACAACAAAAAATAAAAAAAAAACAAAAAAGACAAGAAAAGAGAACCAAAAAAAAAAAAAAATGAAGGCGAGTTGATAGC
>JAXCGZ010009470.1:147500-175000 GCA_037179515.1 Halocaridina rubra | reverse complement strand
GTGTGTGTGTGTTACAGTACAATCATATGTGAAATATATACTTTCCATAAAAAACAACCAAATATATATATATATATATATATATATATATATATATATATATATATATATATATATATATATATATATATATATATATATATCAACAGCGAAATAACTCAAGAAAATATGTAAATAAAAATACTCTATGACAGAGAATAACACTTACTACTATACAGAGAGCCTAGATGAATTCCACCCACTAAAATATCTCATCTGAGAAGGAATATAAAAATCAATTTTAGTATGTTAATGGAGGACTCGACAAAGCATAGTAATTCTGTTTGTGATGCAATCTATTCAGCATATTTCAAAAGATTAAATCTAATTATTGCTAATAACGTTTTTCAATCTTTTAAAGGGAAAATACAAGGCTTTAACAATACTTGTTATATGTATACATTAACGGTATATCTGCAAAAACAAACTATACAAGACATAGGAAACTTATCTGCTAACTCAATATTAGATTTCAAATTTGCTTCAAATATTAGTTCTAAAGCTAACCAAGCAGGCCAAAGCGAGTCTTCGATACTGGCCACATAAACCATGATTTACTTTAGTGTAGTGGGTAGTTGGTTGTCTAGCGGGTTGGCAGCAAGAACTTTAACACATTATCTTATGAGAGTGGCCATACTGGATGCAGCCCCGTTCATTATGGCCATTTGCATTAGATAACGCGAGTTAAGTTCTTGTCGCCGGCCCACTAGGCACCCTGTTACCTGCTATCCTTCAAACAAATATGCATTCACTATAGCCACAGCCTCAAAGAACCCAGCTAGCAAGAAACTTGATTGGCTGCCAAACTGGAGGAATATACAAACTTAAGATTATCTATTGAATTTAATATCCTACTGAAGATATTTCTAAAAGAACTCAACTATTATATATCATGAGTCTTCTGTATACGTAAGTCTCCAACTACTGCCTGAAACAGAATCAGTCCAAGTTAATACATCCACAATGAGCATGGAAAGGGATCGCAACAACAACTCTGTATAGAATGAAAAACATTATATGAATAAGAAAATGAATTAGTTATTGAAATGTATAAGCCCAATTCATTTGGTAATCATATTTATATTACTGTGAAGCAAACAATAAAAATTAATTACACTGCTAATTAAGTTATTAAAGAAAGAAATAGTTTTTATATCTTCGTTCACCTATAAGAGTGCAAAGCAAAACTCTAATGCATTACACTTTAATCATTTACTTTAATAATTAATATACTAATTCAAGCCAAATATCTTCAAACTTAACGATTTATATATTTTTAACAAATGCTATTAAGATTCACACGTCAAAGAAAATAATTGTAAATATGCAAATAGAGAATTTATCAAAAAGAAAATACTGTTAAAAGGTTAAACGTATACTTAATCAAGTATGTAGAAGAATATGTAGAAGAATATGGTGCTACTGTCCTCCTCCTCCAAAAATATGCTTCCAGAAACATTTTTTTTTTTTTGTTAAGGATGCTTCCATCTATGATATATTTTCTTCTTTTACTTTTAGAATTAGTCTCTATACGTAGATTCCTCATTTTGAAGCACAGAGTATAACAGCATAGGAGCAAAACAGATTTCTGGAATTCAGTCCTTAAGTGCGCCATTTCTTCAGCAGTCTAGCACTGCAAATCGCCAGTTGTAAATTAAATTGTAAGGAAGATTCATTTAAGATTTTCGCAGAGCGTATCTATGCTGTTATTTATATTTCGGGGTCATAACATTATAAATAATAAAAATTCACTTGAGTTTAGGTTGAGAAGTACAACTTCTATTCCTGGTCGAACGTCTGCCGGCTTATTTATTTTTCAAACACCGATTTCACAACTGTGGCTGAATGAGCGGCTTCCATCTATGTGAATGGTTGAGTATCCACTGTTTCCTATATTCTGCATCTCGTAGTCAGCATTTTCTTCTCTATCTTCAGGATGGGGGGCGTTCTATCCAAGTGAGGAGTTAAGCGTCTTCTCCACACCACGGATCATTCTAAAATGTCTTACTCCCTTAGTTTGCTGGTTCCTCTTTCCTTTTCTTAGCATGGCGGACAAGAATAGCACCTCCATATTCTACTGCGATTCGTAAAAGTAAACTGAATGGAGCGAAACGAAGTGACAGAGAGCCCGCCATCGTATTTTCCTCCTATAGAGTTTTAAGCTTTTGTTTTAACTCGAGCCCCTCACTTCTAAGGAGGATTATTATACTTGTATATAGAGTTTAACTTCTTCTAAAGCTTAACAACACGTAGCTTTATACTGTGACTATTTCCTTAAGGTGCTACTCACGCTATTTCCGCAACACATAATCATTCTTATAGAAACATCTAATGCTCAGATCCATTGATTTTAAAAATGAATGAATCTGAGTTTTAGATTTTGAGGTAATCATTTTTAGATGCTAATGGAGCAAACATCTGCTTATTTATAGACAGACCGGTAACGAGTAACGCGATTTAAGTCCATTTAGCTTATAAAGTGGTCTACCTTGTCATTTTTCCTTTATGCAGACAGTGTAAAAAAAAAATAGGGAGAAAGGGAAATTTCACATACCTTTCGGCCCTTTATCGGTGACATGGTTGACAAGGTATCCAGAAATCAAAAGGTGAGATGATTTTTGCACATAAACAGATACAATGGAAATCAAGTTACTGCTTATTACTGCAGAAACAGTACTTCAAATGAAAGAACAGAACATGTGCATAGATACTCATGCGCTAAAGATGTTTTTCAAATCAATATGAGCCTCAAAGCTCGAAAATTCAGTTTTGATCACTGGAAAATAAATAGCTTTTCTTAAGTTGCAAAGCTCTTCAATATTTGAAACCCTTTTTGAATTCTGGAATCCCTTCTTACCAAATCCATGGAACCAGTATGCACAAATTTCAAAATAAAAAACACATACTAATCTAGAAATTAATAAAACATAATACAAGGACACCAACAGGATATAACACCATCAGGCATTTCCCTTTCAAAATATCATGCATTCATGGTATAACAATGGAAAACCTGGCTGAATGCACCTAATTGCAGACGCATGCCACCACAAGGTAAGGCCACACTGAAAAGGATTTGCTTAAAGCATAAGAGGGCAGCGAGTTACCTAGCGAGTCAGTAGTAATAAATAACTCAAGCCATCTAATGTAAATGGCCCTTGTGGATGAACCCAAATCCAGTAGGCCACTCACATTAGATAATGAGTTTGTTCTTGCAGCAGTTTTTACAGATTGGATAAACACATATTAAAAATGTACATAATGAAATACCTATTTGCAACAAGTCCTGAAAAAAAGGCATCAATTAAACAAGGTGTGCATTTTGGTTTCAAAGATTGGCGCTTTGTACTCACCATAACTGAAGAGCAGAAGTCTGCATAAGAAAGAAAAATAAGAAAATGTAAATAATGGCGCATAACAATGTATAGTTTGTGGGCTTTAATAAAATAAAAAGTCAGAACACTGCAAGCTTGAATATGACACCTATTGCATCTCAGTCAATCGACTAAAATGTTTATGTTTCGTTAATTAATCATATCAAGAAAGTAAATGTTGTTTCAGAGCGGGGGAACAGGCATATATTGAGAGAAATTTGTTGAATTTATTTATATATTTGAGGTCCATATTCCGTTATCAGCAGACAGAGCAATGCTGACAACCTACTAGATTGCTTGAGGGTCTCTCTCTCTCTCTCTCTCTCTCTCTCTCTCTCTCTCTCTCTCTCTCTCTATATATATATATATATATATATATATATATATATATATATATATATATATATATATATATATATATATATATATATATATATATATATATATATATAAGCAATATCTTTATACAGGCAAACTACAGGAAAATATCATAGGATAGGATAGCCAATCCGGAGTAAACTTTTTTCTCTTCTTAGTTTCGAATTTAAATTTAAGGAGAACTAGCATATATATATATATATATATATATATATATATATATATATATATATATATATATATATATATATATATATATATATATATATATATATATATATATATATATATAGTGGATAACCTTTATTAGATCCCTTTCGGAAACAAAGTTTGTATATTCAAAAATTGATGTAAATAAAGCCTATATAAAATAACAATATAGTTCCCCATTCAAACATATTTATATATCACAAAAGGCAACAAAATAATTAATTTTCTTAAAAAATATTTGTATAAAATATCTTAAGAGGGCAAAAAAATAAAGACATTGGTAGCATAGGAAAGAATTCTGGATAATAATTACTATGAAAAAACTTTTGGTTGTTCAACAGGAAACACTTTAGGGCAATTTTATTAGGCTATACTAGTAGGCCAAAGAGGTTTGAGAGAGAGAGAGAGAGAGAGAGAGAGAGAGAGAGAGAGAGAGAGAGAGAGAGAGAGAGAGAGAGAGAGAGAGAGACGTAAATTCATAATAAGTAATAAAGAAAATGCAATGAACTTACCACCTCTTGCCAAGTGACGATTTCCAGCTGATGCCAGCGACAGACCACTTAAATGATGTACTTAAGAGAAACAACATAACATTCATCCTGGGAAAAGAAACAAAAATATAATTTAAAAAAAAGAGAAGAAAAAAAAACGTTCAAGAATTGACATATTTGAAATTAATTTTTAACTCGCATGACAGCAGGGAATAGAGTATGGAAATGACCATTCGAAAAACAAAACGAAGCAATATTCGGGAAGTGACATTATTGGAAACCATTTTTAAAATGTTTGACAGCACTCAACAACGTTTATAAAGCACAGATGTAGCCATTTTTAAACTTGAATAAACAAATATAGGGTTGTTTAAAATGTGCTAAACCACAGTTATATTAAAGCAAACTTGCTTGGTTAGGCCTACCGGACAGGCTTTTACTTTCAGAGTTTGGACTAGATCACCTGCACAAGTAATGAGAAATAATTCTGACAAATGATTCGGTCTTCGAACATGTTAATGTATATTTGTTTGTGTGTATATCTATCTATCTATCTATCTTCCAATCTACCCCCAGACTCTGGAACTCTCTTCCTCCATCTGTATTTCCAAATTCTTATAACCTATCTCCCTTCAAAAAGTGGATCTATCGTCATCTCAGGACCTAATCCTCCATATCTCTAGGTCCCCAGTACTTTGACTATTTTTTTCAGTCTGTCCTTGTCCTTTGTGTAGCATTGCCTTATCTCTGCCTTGTCCATAACCTTATTTTTTTCCTTCGTCTTAATGTTTTCTCGTGCCCGGGCAGTTTTTCTGTTTTGCCTGTCCCGGCGTCACACTCATATATATATATATATATATATATATATATATATATATATATATATATATATATATATATATATATATATATATATATATATATATATATATCATTTTGACTACAATAGGTATAAATTAGCATAGTTATATATATAAAATAAAGACATACAAAGAAGAATAAAAAGTGTAAATAGAAAACAGAAGCTTGTGTGTTTGTGTGTGCGCCAACTATACCTCTTTTTGGATGACCAGGACTATGTTCTCCACACACGCATACACAATTCTCAGTGATGTCCTTGAGCAATTATCTGTCATTTGACGTTCAGAAGTTGTCAAAGTAGCAGTACTTATGAGAGCATACACATAGACTAGGAAGGAATCCATTTTCTATTCAAATTTGCTGGAAATTTCTCCGATATCTTGAGTAAGCTGTAATCTCATCTATTTATATCGGTGACTAGACCGGGAGCAGCTATTCTCACATGTAAATCAGATTTTTTTTTCTTCGAAATATTTAGCCATTACTTATTGAATGATCGACAACATTCATAGCTACATGCACATGAGGGGACCGCCGTAGCAGAGTGATACATTGCAAGACTCGGGTGACGGATCAGCGTTTGAGCCCACGGCGGGGCGGTAGGAAGGGCATTCATCCTTAATACCCAAGCTTCAATCCATTTGTGTCCACCATAAATGGTGACTAATAATGATACATAAAACGGAAAAAAATAGTACACGTCTGTGTACGGTACCGATTCTTAATTTCTATAGCATTTCATTTCACCTCTTTTCCCTCATACCAACAAAAATACATTTTCATAAAATTATCTCCAACATAAAGAAAAAACCGATCTTGTAAAAAAAAAAAAAAAGTAACCCCAGGGAGTTCTGATGTTATTTATATTTACAAAGCCAGTCGCATAGACTAACCTACCCCCTTGTAACCTAAAGGGATTAAATACATTCTGGGGTTACTCATTTTTACATGATTAAAAAGCCTCCTCTGTTTTAAACTTGGTTGGATAATCATTATTAAATAGTTTGAAAAATATGAAAGGATGATACTCATCACATATGGGCTGTGTTAAAGTCAATGTGTAATATCAGTCAATCTGTAAATTGCCTCAAAATTTCAGTAAATTTGTATTTTGCCTGAAATTTTCAGACAATTGTATAGTGCCACTTGTACACACAATGTGACATGTGGTTGACCTAAGCTAACCCAATCTCAGTAGGCTAGGTCAATGTGTAAAATCAAGCACTTTACAGTGACTTAAAATATAAAACAATTTACATATTGACTGATTTCACAAAGTAACTTCAACATGCGAAATCATAAAAATAAAATAAAATATGGAATAACTTCTGAAATAACATATGAAATACTTTTTTTTTGTGGTTTTTGGAAATGCTATGCCGTCTCCCGTATTTACCTTACATACCAAATTACTGTACTATTTTAAGTACGATAACAATGAAGTTCCCTTAAAGGGAAATGTATACCGCAGCAAAAAAAAAAAAAAAAAAAAAAAAAAAAAAAAAAAATATATATATATATATATATATATATATATATATATATATATATATATATATATATATATAAATCTTTATCGAAGTAATAAGATTAATACATATGAATGTATAAAAAGCTTGAATAACGGACTTACCAATCTATCGACATTTTGATAAGCAGAGCTCATCTGCCCAATGTTCAAACTCAACAAGCTGTTAAAATTACTATTTACGTCACAATTCACACTAATTTCACTGTGCACTTATATTGAAAGTTGCACAAAGTTATTAACTGTATGTATTTTATCTTTTTTATATCTCCACTGAGGATATATTTGCAATCACAAAACGTCAACAAGTAGTTGATATTCGGAAAATGGCTGTCTGTCAAAGACCTGAAGTCAAAGTAAAGTCTATTGTGTAACTCATGAGAAAATAATGAAAATAATTTAATAAACGACAGTAAAACTGAAACAATATAGTTAGTGTATTAATTGGATATAAATATGAATTACAGCTTTATATTATTTTACTATGAATATTTTCGTGATAAATTCATTCCTCGTTTGACATTCCCTCCATTATCAGCTGAGGAGAAAGACGATCGCCTTTCAGTGCTTTTTTTCTATTTTTTTTCTTATGGTGAATTTTTATGGTTATGGTCGTAAGTTTTTTTTTCTGAATCTGCAAGGAATGTCAGCCATCATATTGTGGTTAGTGTATATAATTTATTTTAATTTTATCGGGAAGGTATTTATTATATAGAGAAGTGTGAATAGTCCTTCGTTGATGTTGTGTAGCGGACATTGACTCTCTCTCTCTTCTACGGAGGTCAGGCATCATGGCGCAGTTTTGGCTTCTACTTGTCACACACACACACACACACACCACTGTGAAGGATAGATATGTGTCATAGAGTAAAAACAAAAACTGATCAGGAGACTTAGGAATTATAAGAATAGGGCTCTTTTCCGTGAACACAATTAGGTGTGTACACGTGCGGACTGCTTAGTATAAGTTTTCCCTCAATGACGGTTCTTGGAGCTCATGAAGAATTGAGACTAGTGTTTGTTTAGGCTCAACAGTTTTACAGGCAGACACCCTGTTTGGCACCAACCCCATTGGTTCATTAAAAATTATTAAGTATTTATTCAGTAAATTTTGTAACTGACTGGAATCTAGTTTATCCGTAATTATCCTATTTTTTTTTTTGTTTAATATTATCCTCTACATAGACAATACGTAATAAGTGTCATAATGTAGATCCTTTTTTCCAGGTATATTGTGATTATTCAGAAAATGAGACTTCTTTTCTAGAGGTATGGACTGGACATACCATTATTGCTGGATTAGCCATGTCACCTCCATCTTCTCAGAAAAGTGTTTAAAAATATATACAGTATACGCAAGTAATTCTTTATGATAACTGAAACTATTTTTTTTCTTTTCCATGATGTTTAAATTTTTACTTGCCTTTGTTGTTATCTGTAAGCTTAATTTACTAAACAGACATTTATGTTAGCTTAAAAGACTCAAAAGCATCGATATAATAATTCTAGAGTAGTGGGCCTGTATGTTACACTTTACTAAATAATGAGGTTTTGAACATGCACATACTGAAAATATTAAAAAAAAATATTCATGATGTGAACCTTTATTGAATAATTATGTTTTGAACATACTCATAATGAAAATATGGAAGAATATTCTTTTAAACTTCGTTTTAATGGCTATTGTACTGTTTTCACATAGATTTTGCAGCTTTAATGTATTAGGTAAATTTTAAGTATAGTGCAGTAATCAAGGAAGGCTCTAAATACATTATACGAGAAGTTGGGATTAACATATATGCACTGTACATAGGCACTTTTATACAATGGTTTTGAATAACGCGGTGGGCTGAGACCATGTACTCACGTGCTCCTGATTCACGAATTTGCTATTTTATATAAAGGCAACTCTGACAAGTTGAAGGTTTTTTTGGGCAAGGCCAGCAGCGTACAGTAGATATAAATTTTTGAGCGATATTATACTTTGCAACATCATTAGGATACCATGGCAAGGCAGCCTTTTCGTTCCCACAGATTGCTTTACCTTTATATGTGTTTTTGCAGAAGCATCTTTTAAAAAGAATCATTTTTATAGTCTTGAATTCATCTTGTGGGCTGTCCTTAGCACCGCAGACCTGATGTTGCATATTGAGCTACACCTATTAGGTATTGAAGGTTGCCGTAAACCTAGTCCATGAATTTCAACAGAACAATCAAACGCAACGGAAGGACACAACTATGTTATCATTTATATTTGAAGACAGCAGTTGATGCCCTGCAACAGTAATTCTTGTGACAAAAAGTATATTGTAAAGATTTCCCTGTTGGTGTACTCTGTAACTGACTTTGACATGTAAGTCATCATGTCTCATCATCCAGGCTTTGCATTTAGACTCAATATGTCTCTTCATCCAGACTTTGCAGTTAAACTCAGATTATATTACTGACAATGCACTCCGTACCATCTTCCTAATAGACTTACGGTTTAAAACTGATACGCTGACACTGATCTAAGTGTATCAGCAGCATTATCCATTTTGAGCCAACGATATATTGCCTTTAAGAGGTGATGGGTTGGCACTGTTTTTCTACTTGGAATATATTGGCACAGGACATAAATCTTTTGTAAAATATCTATATATAGAATCTGACTTGGTATTTTAATTATCTCAATAAAATATTGCTGTATCCCCTGTATCAGCATAGGTTGCTTCTCCTGTGTTGATCATCACTGAAATTGCTTGTGTCTTGAAACTGTCATATCATCCTGTATTTAAGTTGCATGTTAATTCCTTTATTTGTTGATATTCACACCTTCAGTGCCATATTTTTCATGTCTTCAAATATCAGAGGAGTAGCTTTCGTGATTTAGAGCTCTCCATAGGTAGTTTACTTCTCCATCCAATGTGATGAATTACCATTTAAAAGGAATTATTATGACAATACTTTACTCGAGACCTAGGATGAATTTTTGCGTGTACTGTAGTGTGCTATTCTTGTGAATGGTAGTTCATTACGCAACTCAACTTTATTGTTATGATTGACTGATTGTATTGCCATTATTATTAATAGTAGCATTATAGTACCAGTATTATGATTATTATTATTTTTGTTATCCTTCTTACTGTTGGTGTAGTGTATTTCAGTTTTATGGTTTTATAAATATAGAGGGCCCACATAATACACGGTTTTGAACAGTGTGGTCTGCAGTATGTGCTTTCTGATGATAGAAAAAATATTCAGAAAATTTCCCCCTCATTAAATATGTCATTACAGCTATTGCACTGTATTTACAAAGAATTTACATTGTATTAGACAAGACCTAGGTATATTGCAGTTATCTGTGCATGATATAAAGCTCATATGAGAGGATGGGAATAAATTATACACTTAATACATAAGCACATTTATACTGTATATGAGTTACTGTTGGATACTGCTGGGTGGTTGGGAACCAGTTAACAGCAGAAAATGATGGTTGGCCATGTACAATCCTGAACTAATTTTGATTGCATTATTACAAAAATAAATCCTTATTAATCTGCTGTGAGTGTCCCAGTTTACATCTTTGGTCCATTTCTAAGAGTGGCTTCCCAAAAACTTAGCAGGACACTGTTTACCACTATTTATAATGGGGGAAAAATATAGTGTTCTATTCTATTCTATCCCGAAGCCAGAAACCAGCGTGTTGTAGTTTACTGCTTTTGTATGGCTATCAGTTAACTATTAAATCTGTATTTACATTGCAGCTTGGTAAGTAATGTAATGAATAGACTATAAAGTAGTTTCCATACGTCATGCACCCAACTAAGAAAATTATAGTACTATTGTGTATTCTTTACATACTAGAATTGCGTAATAAGTGGAAAGGCTAGGAAGTAAAAAGTAATGTATATCACCTTAAACCAAACCATTTACTAGGTCGTGAGAAATCATATCTTCCTCATATTAGACTTATAGTACAGTACTTCAATTTTCCGAGGCTATTTAAATAATGCAAACACTTTAATATAATTTATATTATTTCTGGTTTTATTGTTTATTACTTCCAATTGTTTCTTCAACAGTGCTAATTTTTTTGGAATATCTTGCTACATCTTTCCTATACAAATTAGTTTTGCCATGTTGTAAAGATTGTTGAATATACAATGGTGCAAATAAGGCAAAGTAAATTTCACATTTTGCACAGAGTATACGAGAATTGGAATTGGATAGAACTAACTACAGTTTCAACTTTTAAGGCCCTCATCCTGAGAGGTAGTGGTAGCACATTTGTGATATGGGTAACTTAAAGTGGGATGACATAAATTGTGGCCTGCCACTATTATTATACTGTACAGTATATGCTTTTAGTTATGAATCCTATGCTTTCTATATTCCTTTTTGTGTCTTCCTCAAGTAATCGTATATCATCTTGTCTTTCTCTTTAATAACAATGGTACTTAAAGGAACTTCACAGTCAGTTTAGCACTTAATCCACTTAGCTAGGTTTTTGTTTATGAGTGTAACAATTGGACATGCAAAGAGAATTGTCCTCATCGGACTCAGGCTGTAGCATGATTTGTTAGATATTGTAAAGATGAATATCCCCCAGAACCCTATGTAAAGTTGAATAACGCCTTAAATTGGTAGGTTTGACTTCCCTTGGAAATATGAGTAATCTTGGTACATCCTAGGATTATTCTTCTTTACAAGATCCAAATTATGTAACAAATATTTTGGGTCAATATGTACTCATACTTTGTTACTACAATGGTATTGTACCACATCAGTGTATTATTATTATAATTGATATATTGTACTAGGATCTCTCCATCTCTCTTGTAAATATGCATTACAGTATCAAGTTCACTTTGTTAAACCAAACTGCTTAGCAAGTGGCAAATTATTAGCCTTTATTTTATTATGTCTTCATTACCCAGGAAGCTTGATGTATATTGGAGTAGCAGTTTATTCTATATGACAAGTTACTATTCTTTCATTGCTTTCCTTAGTGCCTCATTGATCAGCTTTTTGGTGTCCTTGGCTGGTTTTTCATCATGGACTCCCCTTTTCAATTAATGGCTAGGATGGTGCCTTTTTGCCTAGGACTTTAGATTTGGCATGTGTGACTGTTACCCAGAATGAATGCCCTTTTTAACCTCAGATCATGGCGGGCCGCACACCCACGACCTGATTAATCCAAGTGGTGAGTGTTACTACTTGGCCATGGTTGCTCCCTACTTTATTTCACAGCAGCTTGAGTGAAGCTTTTTTGCTGGTATAGCATATCTGTTCATATATTGCACCTGTAAAGTAGTAAACTTTGATGATTTATATCTGCTGCAGGATCATGAGATGCAGATGAATACAGTAGTCCTAAAAAATTTAAAAATATAGCTGATGATATATTTGTATACAAAACAGTAGTGGGGTGGCTTGGAGCATTGTTTATGATATATGTATATATATAGCCTTCTTCATGTTCTCTTTGATGTAGTCCTTCGTAAACGTCGACAGTAAGTTCATATATAAATGTTTATAATAATTCATATTGCCCAGAGTATACAGTTGCACCTCCTTATCAGATGCACTTCTTGCTATCTCATGGCACCTAGGATACTCAGAATGACACACCAATATTAATTACAGTTTATCTTTATCAGCACATATAAAGCAAAGATCAATGTTAGCTTGTCCTAGCAAGCTAACACTATTAGATCTGTCATTTCATTCGTTCAAATGCATATAAAGATAGAGATGCCATTCTTTCTCTCCCTCCAAGAGCAAAGATGTATTTCACCCACAATAAAAGTTTGCTGGGAGGAATACCTACCTTCATTAGTAATTTTATATATTTATGCAAGAATTGTTCACATAACCTTTATACCAACAGAGAATACATTACCTGTGGTATTGATATTACAGAATATTATTCAGTATTGGAAGTGCCCATCTCTAGACAGTTTCTAGTTCCAGCGTGTAAAAAGTATATTTTACTTGTTTTCTTACTTCAGCACCATACGATTTTGAAGAAAAAAAATCACGTCTTTCTTTATGGGCATTGTACTCCTGAGTTTATTGGTAAATTCTTTTATTATACATTGATCCTTCATTACACTTCTCACTCTATTGTTTTCACTCTATTATTATTATTATTGTTATTGTTATTATTATTATGATTATTATTATAATGTCATTATATTTGCATGTAATCCATGTTATTTTACAAAACTGTACAAGCTTTTGTGTGTGTGTCCCAGATAGCAACTTTAATTCATTCGGATATATTGTAGACTTCAAACACTATTAAGTATGAGCCAGCGTTCTTAACTTTTCATTGCTCTATAGATTAGAAAGTCATCAGTGATTTCTAGAAATGTTATAAATATTCTTTTGTATAACCATCACAGAAAATTACAGTACTGTAGTGTTTTGTATGTACAAAAGAGACTTTGGCCTTGTTTTGTAATAAGCAGATTGATTGAGAATGTTTTAAATACAGACAGTTCCCATCTTACGAATGAGTTAGGTTGCAGAAGTCCGTTCATGAGTAGAATTGTTTTTAAGTTGTGTTTAGATAAATAAAAGTACTGAACAATACACATATATACAGTACTTAGGCTAAATACACTCAACTACCACATAAAACATAAAGTATACAGTATTAATGAATTTTAATACAGTAATAATTATGTAATAATACAGTACAACACATTAATACATGGGTATAAAATGGGTAGGTTTGTGTTCATATCTTTGAATGTTTGTAACTCCGTGTTCGTAAGTAGGGGAGCTTCCGTACTGTCTCATTGTATTCAGCGCGTACAAACATTTTGGGCTAATAGTAAAAGAGGTAGGTAGTTGGACATATAAGACTAGTGATTGCTTGAGGGATAAGAAAGAAGGCCTGACTTAACTAAATAATGCTAATATTGTAATATTATGTAGGTCTTAGCGGCCTATTAAACCTTTTTTAAGTGTTTCACAGAATAATATACTGTACTGTAGTCGTAGAAATGTCCATATGAAAGTTGCTGAACAGCTTGCTTTGCTCTTCTGTATTGCTTGATTGTTCAGTCCTTTTATAAATATAGAGGCATACATAGTAAATAATGCTGTGCACTTTCACATTTTAGCGCAGAGAACAATAAGTGAGGAGTTGCACTGCTTGTTGTCAGTTTTAAAGTATTTTTAGGCTTTCTTCTAAAAGAACCTAGTGCTGGGACACTCATAAGGTAGATGGAAAAAATATCTAGATTCAGTTTACAGTACTTAGTGTCAGGACTGCCTTATTTGGGAAGTGATAAACTAGTGTAAGGACTACCTTACTGAATAGGTTCCAGAAATTGATTCAAATGCATTGATAATTTGGAAGTTTCTTAACTAAAAGAGCGATCTCTTGTATGGAGAATGGGTAGGGGAATATGAACTTGATGGAAAGGTAGTTCTAGAAAGAGGCACTTTGAAAAGTTTAACTAAAATTTTTGCAAATTTTTAACAATATATATAAGAATGTTGAGATGAACTCCAACTCTAAATTCTGCTCCAGTGTTTGTTGGATGTAGAGCAGCTTATGAGAAAAAATAAAGTGAACGAAGCCAACAGCACCTTAAGGAGAACCTTTTCCAATCACTTCATATGTTTTATGACATGAACCTCATGTGCTTATGGATTTCTAATGATGATCATTCTGTATGATCACTGTGTGTTCTAAGAAAGGCAAAATAATCGCAGCACATACAGTGTTGTGTGTTTTTAGTGCCTGTATAGCTTTTACATAAAAGTTAGAAAGCTGAAAAATGTATATAGTAAGAAAATTTGTAACAGTCATTGCACATACAGTAGTGCAGTGTATATTATATAATTATTTGTGTGCCAGTTAAAAGGGTTCATATAAAGTTATTAAAAGTTAAAAAGAAAATAGACATAAATTAGGAACTAAGGAGAATATAATTTCCCCACAATATTATTCCACTTCATTCAAACTTACCTCACATGCCCAAAATGATCTTCTAGACCCACTCAACCTTTCAGATTGATCCAACATGTGGTAGGTAAGTTGTATTCTTATTGGAACAGTACTGTACTGTAGTGTACTCATACTATATTAATATCATTTACAGTAAAGTGTATTGATTTTGTTACTTTTCACTACAATTCAGATTTTTAATGTTTAGGAAGTACAGTCTAGACCACTGTATTGTAAATAGGTTCTGTGTAAATAGCATGGTTGCCTAATGTCCACCATTTTGAAACCAAACGTGGATGATAAGTAGTGCATGACAGTATTATTATTATTATTATTATTATTATTATTATTATTATTATTATTATTATTATTATTATTATTATTATTATTATTATTATTATGATAGCATTACAGAATTAAATACAGCAGGTTAAGCCTACCTAACTGGATCTTACCTTCCTATAGTAATGTTACTCATTGAGCCTTCTTTTATGTGTATGAAGTGTTTTATAGAATAATAACTCATTGTAAAGTATAGTTCTCATACATTACTAAGGTAGTATATATAAATTAATAGACAATATGCAAAAGCAGACTATAAAAGTATTTTAGCATTGTATAGACTTATGATATTTGGAACAGAGGTAGCATAGTGTTCAAAATACTCGACTAAGGAGGTGCCATGCCCGCAATTGAGCCCAACGTTGGGCGTTAGGAAGGGCATCCAGCCTTAATTCCTGTGTCCACCCCCATAATGGGAACCAATAATGACTCATAAGAGGTGCAAAAATATAACTAGCTTATTGTTTTAAACTTAGAATAGAGTACTGTATTTTCCCTTCACATCTGACAAGTCACTACAATCTTCATCTCTGTTTCTCTTTACTGTATTTTTTCTTCTTGCCCAGGCCTGATGAGGGCAGTATTTTTTTTTCTTTCTCTTACTGGTGTCACACTTATTAAAAAAAACAGTACTGTGTTGGAAATAGAGCCAACACTGGAAATATATTTCCATTGCAGTGGACATGTCAGTTGCTTCATTCCTTTATATTTCTTACCAAATCAGATTTTTTTTACAGCCTTAAGTTTTATCCTTCATTACTGTAGGCTTTGAATCCTTGATAAAGGATTGCTATTGGAGTATATATTAAAGCATAATGATTTGGATACTGTAGAATAGACATACAGTCATGCTTCACTTAACTTCTCGGTCACGTTCCAAATTGGCTGACAATTGCGATTTGAAAGTTAGGCGAATATCATACATACATGAAAAAGTTCATATACTGTACGTTACTGCATGCCGTACTTATACTGTTGTTCCGGTTTTACGTCACGGACTCCCTTTTCAACCAAGGGCTAGGACGGTTGCCTTCTTGCGAAGGACTTGTTTTGGCAGATGTAATCGTTACCCTGAGTGCATGCCCTTGCTAACCTCAGACCGTGGCGGGGCGCGAACCCTCGACCTGCAACCTCAGAGTCGCGGACGTTACCGGCTGAGTGCCAAAATAATCTAAATACTATATTGTTGTCTATACCAACGAAAAAATTGCACATTTCTGTAAATAATAAAATGCAGTACTGTACTGTAAGAATAATCATCCAAAGGTCTTGTTTTTGTTTTTTTTTATTTTTAGTTTATTAGCCTCAAATTGCAATGGTGGTAATTCTCACAACTTTAAGTTGTCTGGTCTTGGATTCAAATTCCGCCATGGTCTGAGGTTAGAAAGGACATTCACTCAGAGTAACAATCCCATTTGCCAAAACCAAAGTCCATTGCAAGAAGGCACCATCCTAGCCCTTAATAGAAAAGGGAGTCTGTGACGTAAAACCGATTACTCAGTGTCAGCTTGCTATGGGAAACAGTACTAAATAGCACTTGATATGTAGTTTTCAAACATCTGTTCCTGATATGGTTTCAAGTGGCTCTGGAGTCTGCTTTGGGTAGGTGCAGCAAGTTGGGTGAAGCGAAGAAATACTGTTCAGAAATGACTTTTTCTAATTTCTTGATGAAATGTGTGCTAAGTTTACAAACTTTTATATAAGACCCTAATAGGTAATTACATATCGGTGTGTGCTCTAATTTGTTTATAATTTTCAAGTGTTTAATATTTTAAATATTTCGCATATTGTTACTTTATAGGTAATGGATAGAACACTAAGACCAATATACTCCCCATATGCACTAATTATTTTTTTAATTTTCGAATTTAAATGTTTTTTTTCAACTTTATATAAAGGTTAGGCTAGATATTGTACTCTGCATATGTAATGATTTTTATGCTCATCCTAGAACACAAGCAACTTAAATGATCATCAATATCACTGTCCTCAATGGGCATACAGTATGTACAATACCTGCAGGGTCTGGCTGAGATTCATCCTATGTAGGTTATGACTTTTTCAAGAGGTCTAAGGTATTTTACCTAGATTGTTTATGATGATTTTATATTAATGTATAATAATTATATATTACTAAGACAACATAATATTACTCCCAAAGATTGCAGTGTACTGTGCTTTGATCCATATATTCAACTCTCTTAAGCATTTTGTCATATCTGCAAACAAATTTGGTTAGCCCTTCACAGTGAAGCACTTTTTGCCTTAGTTCAACAACAAGTTCCTTTTTTCTTGTCTTGTCTTCAGCTGTATACTCTTTTAATATCAACAAGTTATCTGTTGTCATCATTAACCAATTCTAGAACATCGTCAATGTTTTCTTCATCCATGTATAGATTACGGAAGTTTTACAAACTAAGCAACAGCATTGTTAATTTTTGAAACAAAATTCTTATTTTTATAACCAGTTTAAAGTCATGGACATTCCTCGTAAGTGCCATTCCCCTGTGCTATTCAGGTACTGCCTAGTCATATTACTCTGATCCCAAGTAAGGCTTTTAATGCAGTGGCAAATTTCAGTCTTTCCAGAACTTCATCTGTGACCTGCCAGTATATTTTCTTGCTTTCTCAGTAGCCTCATCTCAGGTCTCTCTTCGAGTAATATTCATTAAATGCTGCAGTAACTCCTTGATCATTTTGTTGGATCAGTGATATGCTGAAATGGAGAAATTTCACTTTAATGTTAAGATGCAGTTCACCAGTAAAAGAGAAATACCCGGGAGAATGATTATTAAGTAGTAAGACTTTATACTAGAAGTTATATATTCATCTGACATAATAATATGAATGGGTGTCTTGTGAAACTTAATAGGCCTTACATGACTTTTTATCATTCCATTTATATGCAAATCATCGTTGTGGGAATCCCTAGAGTCAAGAATGATGACCTCTGCTCCAGGTAAGACTAAATGCGGTAACAGTGACTGACTGATTGATAATAGATTGCAATAGTACCAGGTTATCAAACTGAAATCACGTAATTGTACAAAATGGAAGTTATGACACTATATAAGGGTAATGCTACCTGGAAATTTGAACACTAGAAAGTGCAATATGACTTTTATTCCTATGGAAAAGCTACATGAAGTACAGTATTGTAAATTATTTTGGGCTGGAACAAGATGAGATAATAATGATATATGATAGTGAGTAATTGAAAACTTCATTAAATAGAGTTAATTCCTGGTGAAGTGTTTGATAAAAGAGATGATACTGGGCAACTGAAAGTACTATTTTCGAAAATTATTTCATACTATGCATTCATTGCACTTATATTATCATCAAGATTTCTATTATTCCATTATCTCTTGGGATTGCTTTTAGCGGCTAGCAAAACCTTATAAAGAGATAATGTTGTATTTAGTGATGCTTGTGTTTAGGCCTGTATTATTAATATTTTTATATAGTGCTTGTAGAAATGTTACAGTATTCATTAATTTTATGTATTTTTTTTATATTGCAAGTATCTTCCAGCAAGGTAAGGTCAAAATAAGGCATCATACTATGTAACCAAGAGACAATTAGTGCACTTGTGTTTATATTTTAAGTTCAATTGTTTATTTGATGAAAGGAATTATAACTATAATAGACTAAACCCCCATTCCTTTTTGAAGTAAAAGAATGGATTCACAGGTGATGAAAGTTGTTGCAATAACCTTGCAAGAAATATTGATTTTGAAGTCATATTTCTTGGTAATTTATTTCCTCTTAGACAGACATGTGTTTTGTCTATCTTAACAAATGTCTTTCACTCCAAGTCGGTGTCGGATATTCCGTTGTCGAATGAAAACATTCTGTAGGGAAAGGGGCATAAATGGAATTCACATGGAGCATTAACCCTGTCTCCTCTTAGACAGGTATGTGTATATTTCGCCAAATGGCTCTCACTCCAAGTTGGTGTAGGATAGTCCATTGTCGAATGAAAACTTTCTGTAGGGAAAGGGGCGTGAATGGAATTCACTGAAGCATTAACCTTGTCTTCTTTTAGACAGGTATGTGTATATCACACCACCGCGCGTTCAGTGACACACGGAACTGCTCCTCTTAAATTTTTAATTGTTTCGAGTGACTAAGTGCTTAGTGGAAAACTTTACCATAATTTCCCTAAATCTGAAATCCTGCAGAGTATTGTGAGTACAAAACTTATATTTGTTGTATGACGAGACTGTCCAAAATATTAAAGGAAAACAAATTGAGAACATTTTTCGTGAGGGGAGAGAGAAGCTGCCGTCCAGTTCTGCCTTGAAGGAAATTTAGAAGAGTTGCCAGAGGTGAAGCCATCACATCACATTACCTAATTTTTTGTGTAAACTGGGGAAAGCTCTTAAGCCGTTTACCTTATCCTGTGGTTCCATATATTGTTAAAATCAGTATCCTTCCCATTTATATTAACTTGTTAGTTAGTTTGATACACGAAATAATTGAATAAGTAAAAAAAAAAAATCCACCTGTCAACAGTACTGAGTTAAGTTGCCAAGTAGTACAGCTGTCTTATTTTCTTCATTTTTTTTTTTTTGCTTTTCTTTTAGCTTTCTCTTTTACTATTTTGTTTTTATTTTGTATATATATTGAGTTAAATGTAAAGTCTAATCTTGTGATAACATACCTTGGTTAGCAAGTGAGTTTATCAGTTAGGAAGAATATATAGCAGAAACAGGTGGGTGCCACCTCAGACACAGGTTCGAATTTTTCCTTCAGGTTTGACTTTTGTTTTGTTGCATTTTTTTTCTTTTCTTTTTATCCTTAAATTACCACGGTCAAGTTTTTAAGTTAAGATGTGTGTTACCAGAAAAGAGATAAACTGAGTCACTAAATAGCATTTATATGGAGATATAAAAATTTGGTGTGAAGCTTAATTAAAAGTTTTTCTCTTTTTTTTCCCCTCTTTCTCGTCTTCTTTCTATATTCTGTGAGAGGGAGAACATAAAAATGACGCCATCTCTGTCCCAAACCGAGATCTACCATCCATGGGTCGGTAGGAGGGGTAGCCATCAGGAGACTCAAACAGAAAATCAAGAATTTAGAGGAAATGGTTATAAGCCTTGATGATAAAATTCGGAATATGGATGGAGAAATGAAAGAGAATGAAACACTCAGAGAGCAAATAAGATCTTTGGAGGAAGCAAATAAAGCACAAGGGCAGGAGAGAAAGGAACTAGAAAAAAGAATAAAGAAGCTGGAAGGGGAAAAGAGTCAACTAGAATCTAGACTTTCTAAACAAGAAGATAAAAACAAACCGCTGAATGACAACCTAAAGGAATTAGATGTTAGTTCACTGCTCTCTTCTGAGAGAGACGAGATTGCTGCTTGGAATGTCCAGATTAAGGAAAACATTGAACAGTTCAGAAAAGAGTTCCAGGAGCTGAATATGGAAAATGATGCCATGAAAACTTCCTTTGCTGATGCACTAAAGGGGAATGTGGCAGTAAAAGAGGCTGTAAAGGTGGTGGCACTGGAAAACATACAAACAGTTGACTATAAAGAGACAGTAATCGAAAAAATGAAAGACGTTGTGATGGAAAGGGCAAACCCACTCATCAGACAGGCACTTGATAAGGAGAAGACAGTAGTAATCTCAGGCATAAGCGAATCCCAGGAGCCAACATGGCAGGGGAGACTTGAAGAAAATAAAGCTAGGGTTGTAGACCTGATAAGAAAGCTTGGAGTAGTATGTGGTCCTGAGGATATTGTAAACATACACCAACTAGGTAAATATTCGAGGAAAGGAAAGCCGAGACCAACAAAAGTAACCTTTGAGAAAGGGGAAACATGTAGGGAAATATTGTTGAGAAAAAAGTCTAAAAGACCTTCAAGAATTCAAAGAAGTGTTCATTAGACAATACAGAACACAGGAAGAGATGGGAAAGATCAAAAACTTGTTGCAAGAGGCAAGAAGGTTAAATGATGAAAGAAATGAAGAAGAGAAAAAAATTTTCATTACAGAGTTCTTCCAGACAAAGGGGAGATAAAGAAGATAATGACAGAAGATCAGGGGATGGGGCCTCATTAAGATTGTTATACACAATTGCTGATGGATTAGCTGGTAAGGCAGTAGAATTAAAAGATAGGATTCACAACAGTAAGGCAGATATAGTAGCAATTACAGAGACTAAGTTGAGTGAGGACATAAACAGTGTCACAGTTTTTCCTAAGGGTTTCAGAATACTAAGGGTTGAAAGATCTGAGAGGACTGGTGGAGGGATAGCACTGCTCATAAGTGAAAGGATTCAAGTCGAAGAAATAAACTTGGCTATAGAAAGTGAGTTCAAGGAATTTCTTGTTGCTCGCATAAATACTGGGTCAGAGAGCATTATAATAACTGTTGTATACAACCCACCAAGGAACCAAAATAGGCTTGAAGTTTATGAGGAAAGTCATATAGGTACTATTGAAGTCATAAACTCAGTTGTTAACATGGCACGGGAAAAAAAATGTAGGATTTTGATTATGGGAGACTTTAATCTTAAAGAGATAGATTGGATAAATCTTGACTCACACAGTGGTGGGGACTCATTCGGGGCAAGATTCCTAGATTGCGTACAAGGGAATTTCCTACACCAACATGTAATGAAACCAACAAGGGCCAGGGGTGGGGATGAGCCATCACTACTTGATCTAGTGTTCACAGATAATGTGTTGGATATTGAAAAAATTGAGTATGAATCACCAATTGGAAAGAGTGACCACTGTGTGTTGTTGATGGAGTATATCATTGAAGATATTCTTCCTGAGAGTAGAGGCACTGAGGACATGAGGAGGAACTATCCGAAAGGAGATTACATCAAAATGAATGAGCTTTTTGCAGTTATTGACTGGAGAACCTTATTTTACAACAAATCTGTACAAGAAATGTATGACATCTTTTGTGAGAAATATGGGAAGATAGTAGATTGCTGCATACCTGTCACCAAAGTAGGTGTAATTCATGCCAGAGAGAAATGGTTCGATAATGGGTGTAAAAGAGCTAAGGAGTGGAGAGAAATGCTGGAAAAGGTATAGGAGGAGAAAAAACATAAATGCCTGGCAAACCTACAAAAGAGCAAGAAATGACTACCTAAGTAAAAGGAGAGAGGCAGAGAGAGACTATGAGAGGGACATCACCAGGAAGGCTAAAGAAAATCCCAAGCTTTTCCACAGCTTTATCAGAGGAAAACTGAAGGTAAAAGAACAGGCTTTAAGGCTAAAGAGAGCGGATGGAAGCATCACTGAGACGGATGAAGAGATCTGCAAAGAATTGAACAAGGAGTTTCAGTCAGTATTTACAGTAGAAAATACCCCACCCCCTCAGATTGCAGTGATAGAAGCTCAAGGGCCGGTATTAGAGAACATCAACCTTACAGCCACAGAGGTATGCAAAGCGCTGATGGATTTAGATGTTCATAAAGCTACAGGTCCTGATGACATATCCCCTCATGTGCTTAAAAAATGCGCAAACACAATATCAGTGGCACTAAGTATCATATTTAAGGAGTCACTGGAGTCGGGGGAGATTCCAAGATGCTGGAAACAAGCAAATGTGATACCTATCTTCAAAAAGGGAAGGAGGGATACGGCTCTGAACTATAGACCAGTTTCCTTGACCAGCATAGTTTGCAAAGTTATGGAGAAACTACTAAGGAAACATATCTCTCTTCACTTGGAATCCTTCAACTTTTTGTCAGAGAGGCAACATGGCTTCAGAGAAGGTAGATCAACAGTAACAAACTTATTAGAATTTTATGATGAGGTAAGCCAAATCTTACAGGAAAGAGAGGGCTGGGCAGATTGCATATTCCTAGACTTCCAGAAAGCGTTTGACACTGTTCCACATGGGAGACTTATTAGGAAGCTGCAATCAATGGCTAGAATAGGTGGAAATGTTTTGGAATGGATAAAAACTTACTTAGAAGGAAGGGAACAGAGGGTTAGAGTAAGACACTCAGTGTCTGAATGGAGAAGAGTTAGTAGTGGAGTTCCACAGGGTTCAGTTTTAGGGCCACTTTTGTTCCTTGTATATGTAAATGACCTACCAGAGTCTGTAAATTAATTCATGAATATGTTTGCAGATGATACAAAGATTGTGAAGAAAGTAAAAAACGAGAACAATGGTAGAGAACTTCAGGAGGATCTAAATAATCTGCATGAGTGGTCAGAAAAGTGGCTAATGAAATTCAATGCTTCAAAATGTAAGGTAATGAGAATGGGTACAAGTGCAAGAAGGCCCAAGCTTGACTACTCGGTGGCTGGAGTACAACTTCAAGAGACAGAAAATGAGAGAGATCTAGGAGTAAACATACTGGCAGATTTGTCTCCAGAAATACATATAAATGGCATAGTAAGGGCAGCATATGCATTCTTATCAAATGTAAGGGTAGCCTTCAGGCACATGGACAAGGAAATGTTCAGAAATATTTATGTAACCTATGTGAGGCCAAAACTCGAATATGCAGCCCCCTTTTGGAATCCGCACTTGAAAAAGCACATATCTAAGCTTGAAAAAGTTCAAAGACATGCCACGAAACTGGTGCCAGAAATACGCAATCTCAGTTATGATGAGAGGCTGAGGGAATTAGACTTACCATCACTCGAAGCTAGAAGAGTGAGGGGGGGATATGGTGACAGTCTTTAAATTCCTTCATGGTTATGATAGAGTGGATAGGGATCGATATTTTGATATGGCTGGCTCTAGAACTAGAGGTCATAGTTTGAAGCTTCGTAAGAAAACTTCTTTGCAGGATGTAAGGAAATACTTTTTCAGTGTAAGAGTAGTTGATAATTGGAATTGGCTAAGCGAGGAGGTAGTTAATGCTATATCAATCCATAGTTTTAAGGACAGGTATGATAAGTATGACTAAGTATAAAATGGAACCGATGAGGAGACGGGAAGATACGAGCTTTGGGCTCTTTCCCGTAAACACAATTAGGTAATCACTCTAAGTTGGTGCAGGATAGTCCATTGTCGAATGAAATAATTATTTATACAAATGAGCAAGAATGGATACACACATAGAGTGCTGACCAAGTCAGCAAGAGCACTTGTGGATTTATCCCATTACCCTAATGAATAGGATTAATTTTACCACAGCAAGGCTAATAACATAATATTCTTAACATTACTCCATTAAATATGAGTATGAAAAATAAATTATGTTGTTATCTGCTTTTGTTCTTCATGACTTGTGCATGTTTATCTTTCAATTTACTGTTCATTTTTCCCTCTTGGTTTACATAGTGTGATGTATGACTATCCAGATTTTCAGAAATGTGAAGTCTTTTAATAATTAACAGTGAGTAATTTAATTCTTTCATTTAAGTATTACTTGAATTAGTGATTAAGGTATGGTATATTCCAAATTAATTTTAATAATTTTCAGGTTATTGATATATTTTAAATTAAAAACTTTTATTGTTCACTTCTGATAACTGGATAGTTCCGGAACATTAGTTCCCATCGATAAGGGCATGAAAAGGTATGTGAAAAAGATTTCTTTTTAATATGATGTTAAATATCGCATTTTGCTATTGTTCTTTCTCGGTCAGTGTTTGTTGTGTAAAGAAAAACCAGACTTCGTGAAATTTAAATACTGTACCCCTAAAATAGATAGGTATTAGCATAGTTTATTTGCATTGCGATCACAGTTTCATATTATTTCGACCCCAACTCGATTAGATTGCCAGTGACTACGAAGAGTGAAGTCTTGTCGTTTCACTGTATGCCTTGTATTTGTTGTGGAAAGCATCCAACCCTTAAATTTATTTACACTTGAAAATAAATATAAGCGTTAGATGATAAGTGCTGATGAGATTAATTTGTATATTCTCTCGTAATTAACCAGTCATGAAAATGCCTTTCATCAAATAAGGGTATATCTTGAAGAACACAAGATGTCCTTGGAGAAGCAAAGTTGCCATAATGCTACTGGCATTTAAAAATGGAGAGCATCGTTCTGCAAAACAAGGATAAATTTTGAAGAACACAAGTTGTCCCTTCAGAAACAAAATAGTTAATATGATACTACAACTTAGAGACGGAGAGTGACGTTTTGCCAGATAATGGTAAATCTTGAAAATCACAAGAGGTTGTCCATTGAAAAGCAAAGTTGCCATTATGCTAAGAATACTTAGAGATAGAGAGCACCATTTTGTTATACTGATAAATCCTGAAGAACACAACTTGCCCCTTGAGATGCAAAGTTGCCATTATCTCAAAAATACTTAGATATAGAGAGCGCCGTTTTGTTAGACTGATATATCCTGAAGACCACAATTTGCCCCTTGAGAAGCAAAGTCGCCATGATGCTACTAACACTTAGAGATGGGGATCATCAGAGGAACTACGTTTTAATGAGATTTGTAAGGTAAAAGGTACCAGTCCTTCATTATCTTGTTGAATTTTTCATGTAGTGTGGCATACACGTTTATGTAAGCAGTAATATCATCTCCGGAAACTAATGACAGATCTTATTTAATAGAGGTTTGTCACAGTGCTACCAGCCGACGGTTAGACACTCCCTCCCAACTCTCATGAGTGCCACTGCTTCAAAATTTAAATTGCAATTTACCAGTGATGAACCTTGCATATATTAGCTCATGTGTCATACTGAGTAGGATTATGTAAGCTAGTACTCATATATGCCAGCCTTGTCTGCCCTTAAAATAGCATTGCATTGGCACCTCCATTAGTCAGGTTGGGCTTCAGATTTTTCTCGTTTGATGGCGGCAGAGTGACAGTGCTTATGCAGTATTTATTAGCCTAGCTAATAGCAGCATTTGGAGATTTTTCTAAATGCAATCTAAGACATCTTTAGATTAAATACTGTATATTGACATTACCGATTTCATACATTTTGATATTTTATTTTATCTAAACCTATGAAGCTAATTTTTGTAAAATAAAAATTTAAAATGCGATTTTATTTTTATAAATAGCATGCAAGCTTTAATCAGGTGATCTATTCTGTGTTAGGTGATTTGCTAGCTTTGGTATCATATATTTCACCTTTGTTGTCAATCTGATGCTTTATTTTGTTAAAACTTAATTAGTCTGTGAACAATATATTATATGAAATTAGTTCTTTTTCCTATAGCTTGAAAATCTGAGTTTATGGATGTCGGTGTTTTTTTTTTTTTCATTCATCTTTTTATTCACTGAACACTTAAAAAGTTTTTCATTTAGCATCAGTTTCAGAAGCTCAGTTAGCATTGGATTTTGATGAGAAATGCAGTACAATCATCTCTATCGTTCGTAATCGCCAAATGTATAAGTAGGTAAATTTTGCAAAATATTGTTTATTAATAATTTTGCCTATTTTTTTATATATATATATATATATATATATATATATATATATATATATATATATATATATATATATATATATATATATATATATATATATATATATATATATATATATATATATATATATATATATATATGGCTCAGTATGTTTATATGTTTGTGTTTATGTGTGCGTGTGTGTTTGCTTGCACATTATCTATCCAGGCGTCCAAATTCATCACACTAACGATCCATAAAATTACAAAGTTGCCAGCTTTATGACCTATTGTGGTGCAGTTGATAACTACCTCTGTACGTCAATATTTTGTCAATGTGTAATAGGTTTACTTTCTGGCCACTGTAGGCACACGCACTATGCAACATACATCTGCTCTTGAAAAAGTATGTAAAGAGATTGGAGACAGTTTAAAGCCATGCTACGAGCCTGGTGACAGAAACACATTCCTGAAGAAGTTAGACTTATCATCACTCGATTCAAGATGCAAGAGTTTGGATATGATAACAGCCTTTGAATTACTTCATGTGTTTGAACAGATTTGATAGGGAGCGTCATTTTTTATGGGTAGCTCTAAAACTAGTGGTCATAGATTCAAGATTCGTGAGAAAATCGTAATTGCTAAATGGATTAGTAGTTTGTAGGATAGATATGACTAGTATCAGTAGGTAAAGAAATGAGACCGATCAGGAGACGGAGCGTTATGAGCTTAAGGCTCTTTCTCGTGAGCACAGTTAGGTAGAAACAAGTAGGTAAAGACATGCACACAGAATCTCATATAAAATATTTTTTTATGTCACATTAAGGTGCTGGAACTTCTACAATTACGAATGAAATTGACAGAGAGAGAGAGATTGTCTCTACCCAAAAAGCTTATCCCATCAGGTAAAATGGAAGTGACAGAGAGAGTACTTATTAGAATCTCTAAATCCAGTGAAATAGGAGAGAGAGAGAGAGAGAGAGAGAGAGAGAGATATTTACAATTAGCCT
>JAXCGZ010009470.1:137500-142500 GCA_037179515.1 Halocaridina rubra | reverse complement strand
CCTTTATGCCCTCTTATTTTGTATTTTCATCTGTCTAAAGAAGAAGATTCATACTGGTATCTAGATATATCCCATTATTTTCATGAAATTCCTATGGCTTTTATTACATAAAACATGCAAGTGAAGAACTAAATGTCTGTAATGCAATACTGAGTTTTACAATTTTATATTATTTTATTGTGTTTCTAAATTCCCTTCTTCATTTTCAACAACGCGTTACATCCCTTGCCATAATAATAATAATAATAATAATAATAATAATAATAATAATAATAATAATAATTTAGGCATAATTACTACTTGCATCTGCACAAGGAGGGTTCTGATAGATACATTTGCCAGTAATAATTGCTGGGATGAGGTAATACTTGACTCAGGAATTGACACACCCACGATCGAGCGCACCGTGGGGCGTTTGGAAGGCTATCCAGCCTTAATTACCTAGCATCAATCTGTGTTCATTCTTATAATACAGACTAATAATGACATGAAAGGAGATTTTGCTGGGATGGCGGTAAACCAGCTACAGCTATCGGTCCCCATGGCAGATAATCTTCACCCGCTTACACTGAAAGAGAGCCAGGCAGTGTGGTGTGTGTGGAGGGAAGATTGTGGTGTCCCTTTATCCTCAAGATGGAGTGTTATGTCTTGATGAATGTGTGTATGCTTTGACTCTACCTTATCCCTTACAAGAGAAATTACGGCCATAGTATTTGTATGTATTTGCTATGTGTAATTAGTTTTTTTTTTCTTTGATCACTTAATATGAATCTGTTTATTTAGTCATTTGAGTGTCCAAATTCATAATGGGCTTCAATTTTACTATTGCCATATTTTATTGCCAAATATGTTTGCGCTTTGTTTAAATGATGTAACAAAAGTATTAGCTTCCGATTAATCTGATCTATATCCAGTTGAAAAGTCATGTGTGCATGTCTTGTAATATCTGAAACACCAGCCTTATATACGTGTCTTACAAGTCGACAATAGACAAAGAGTTAAGTTTTTTGCTTTAACTCAACCAATCCATTATTAGGGGAACTATGGCTTTTGTAAATGAGATAATAATTTTGAATGTGTTACTTCTGTGAAGATGGAGAAAATATCTGTAGCTTATTTTCTCCCAGAAATTGTACGAATTCTTCCTATATAGAATAATTCTACTGACAGGTCATTAATCTGGTGATTAATAGTTCTACTGTACTCTATATGTGTGTGTATTTCTCTCTCTCTCTCTCTCTCTCTCTCTCTCTCTCTCTCTCTCTCTCTCTCTCTCTCTCTCTCTCTCTCTCTCTCTCTCTCTCTCTCTCTCTCTCTCTCTCTCTCTCTCTCTCTCTCTCTCTCTCTCTCTCTCTCTTCTTTCTCTCTCTCTCTCTCTCTCTCTCTCTCTCTCTCTCTCTCTCTCTCTCTCTCTCTCTCTCTCTCTCTCTCTCTCTCTCTCCTCTCTCTCTCTCTCTCTCTCTCTCTCTCTCTCTCTCTCTCTCTCTCCCTTTAATTCACTTTGAAAATTATGCCGTCAATATAATAAATGGTATATGTTTACTTTTACACCCCCAGTATGAAAAATAAAATCTCCTTAATTTTTTCAGTATGAACGTAGGTTATTTTATCCCAGTTAAGAAGTCAGTTGAAGATTAGTTACTATTTTTTAGATGTTTTGGATATTATTTTAGTGTAGTATTAAGTCTGTGGGTGTAAAAGTAAGCATATACCATTAAATATGAAGTTGGCATAAGGATGACTTTATGTAACCTATAGGTTAGTTCACTCCCAATTAAAAAACGAGTTGACAATTAGAATGTTTGTTTTTAAATTGCTTTAAATATATTTCCATTGTTGTATCAATTCATAGTAAGTATGTACCCAAAGTAGAAATGAAAATTAATTTATATAAGGAGACGAGCCCATAATTAATATATTTTGTTTTAGATATAATTCCAGTATTAAATCAACTCGTCTGGGATGCATTTACCCCCATGAACTCTCGAGTTGGAGTAATAAGACCGAAGATGTCGAAGTTAAGTTAGTTCTTTCCGTGTTCTGAAACGAGTTCACAACTAAAAAGGATCATATTTTCATTTTTAGAGATTATAATATTTTATCTGCTTTTTTGGGGGTGTGAAAGTCAGCATTGACTCAATAAATATACAGTACAGTTGGAGTAATAAGAATTAATTTATGTTTGGTTAGTTCACTCCCAGTTAGGAAAGTAGTGGAGAATCGTAGTGTATTTTATTTTTATTTTTTTGGATATTAGACATTTACTCAATGTTTTACCTCCTCCTCGGTCGCTGAGGATGTAAAAGTCAGCATATACCCAATAAATATAGAGCTGAAGTAATACAAATGAATATATATGACACATAGGTAAGCTACATCTCATGACACTGTGATACGGTTTCTTTAGAGAGAGGCAAAGATTTTGTAATATCATAAAAGCAGCAAAGCTAATCTCATCTGATATCCCGGTTAACAGGGACGCTTGGGAAGGCTAATAACACGCGGGATTTCGCCTCCCGGTATTTTCCAAGTAATGTGTAAGAGATATTCTTGCAGACTTAATCTTATTTCTGCAGCCAATATCTCACAGGCTCCAGCGAGCAATTTTGTCTTGCGTTATCAGAGGAGGATGAAGTACTTCATAATACATCTATGTATGTATGTATACTTCCACGCCCCTTGTTAGAACTTATATACTCAGGCGTATCCTTTTTTTTCCTTTGCAGTTAAAGTGATTATACTGTATGTAAAACATTCATGAACTTCTCATGAAATAGTCTTATATATATTATATATATATATATATATATATATATATATATATATATATATATATATATATATATATATATATATATATATATATATATATATATATATATATATATATATATATATATATATAATACGCACAAGTGAGGACAGCGGCAGGGGTGACGGACAAGTTCCCAGTGACAGTTGGACTACATCATTGGTCGATATTGACTCCATACCTTTTCAACCTGGTCATGGATGTGATAGTGAGGGACGTACTGGAGGAGGCCCCATGGATTATGTTATTTGCAGACGACATAGTCTTGGTGGCGGAGACCAGAGAGGAAGTGCAGGAGAAGTTAAACAAATGGAGGGACGAGTTGGAAAGTAGAGGGCTAAAGATAAGCCGTAACAAAACAGAATACATGCAGATGGGAGAACAAGATGATTACAGTCAATTGTACTTGGCACAGGAGAGGTTGAAAAAGGTGGAGGCTTTCAGGTACCTGGGGTCAAATCTGTTGCAGGATGGTGAACTGGATAGAGAAATAAATGGGAGGATACAAGCAGGATGAAAATATTGGAGGAAATGCTCTGGACTGATATGTGATAGAAAGGTTAGTGCAAGAGTGAAAGGCATGATATATCGTGCAGTGGTAAGGCCAGCGATGATATATGGCTCAGAGGCGTGGCCTGTTAAGAAAACACAAGAAAGAAAGATGGAAGTGGCAGAGATGAGAATGGTGAGATGGATGTTGGGAGTGACGAGGAAGGATAGGATCAGGAACGAGAGAATTAGAGGGACAGCCAAGGTGACACAAGTGGGAAAGAAGATGCACGAAAGAAGGCTTCAGTGGTATGGACATTGTATGAGGAGAGATGAAGATTGGATTGGTAGAAGAATGATTGAGCTGGAGGTGGAGGGAATGAGAGGAAGAGGGAGACCATGAAGACGATGGGATGACTGTATACAGGACGACTTGAGAGAGAAGAACCTCAGTGGAGAGGAAGCATTGGACAGGAGAGAGTGGAAAAGGCTGATAAGAAACTGCAACCCCATATAGATATGGGAGAAGCGAGAGAAGAAGATATATATATATATATATATATATATATATATATATATATATATATATATATATATATATATATATATATATATATATATATATATATATATATATATATATATATATATATATATATATATATATATATAGAAAGCATATGAGAGAGTTGATAGAGAGGCTATGTGGAATGTTTTGAGATTATATGGAATTAATGGTATATTTGCATGCAGTGAAGAGTTTGTATGAGGGCAGTAGAGCTTGTGTTAGGGTAGGGAATGAAGTGAGTGAGTGGTTTCCAGTGAGTGTGGGACTGAGACAGGGATGTGTGTTGTCACCATGGCTGTTCAATTTGTATATTGATGGAGTTGTAAGAGAGGTGAATGAGCGAGTGCGTGGTTGAGGTTTGAGAATGGTAGATGGGGATGATAACGAGTGGGAGCTGAATCAGTTGCTGTTTGCAGATGATACTGTGGTGGTGGCAGATTCAGAGGAAAAGCTGTGTCAGTTAGTGTCAGAATTTGGAATGGTGTGTGAGAGAAGGAAGTTGCGAATGAATGTGGGAGAGAGTAAGGTTATGAGGTGTACAAGAAATGAGGATGGCGCTGGATTGAATGTTATGTTGAATGGAGAGACACTTGAGGAGGTTAATCAGTTTAAGTATTTAGGCTCGGTTATAGCTGCAAATGGTGGAGTGGACGCAGATGTTTGTCACAGAGTGAATGAAGGATGTAATGTGTTGGGAGCATTGAAAGGAGTGATGAAGAATAGAGGGTTGGAAATGAATGTTAAGAAAGTTTTGTATGAGAAAGTGGTTGTGCCAACTGTGATGTATGGATCAGAGTTATGGGGTATGAATGGATCAGAGTTATGGGGTATGAAAGTAAGTGAGAGACAGAAACTAAATGTGTTTGAGATGAAATGCCTGAGGAGTATGATTGGTGTACCTCGATTGGATAGGGTTAGGAATGAAGTGGTGAGAGCAAGAATGGGTGTGAGGAGAGAAATTGCAGCCAGAGTAGATATGCATGTTCTGAGATGGTTTGGTCATGTGGAAAGGATGGATGATGAAAGGCTGCTGAAAAAGGTGATGAATGCGAGAGTTGATGGGAGAAATGCTAGAGGGAGGCCTAGGTTTGGATGGATGGATGGAGTAAGGAGAGCCCTGAATGATAGGAG
>JAXCGZ010009470.1:130000-135000 GCA_037179515.1 Halocaridina rubra | reverse complement strand
TAATAATAATAATTATTATTATTATTATTATTATTATTATTATTATTATTATTATTATTATTATTGTTGTTGTTGTTGTTCTTGCTTTTGCTGTTAATATTAACCCTGTATTGTGACAAAGACGTCATTTTGTGCATAACAACTGAAAACAAATTCTTCTTTTAGCTTCAGTTATAATTTTGCCAGTGAATAAATCTATTCACTTTACAATTATAACTGTATATCAATAGTTAATTAAGTAAATGTGTTAGTCGCAAAATATGATAATTACTTAATTTATTTTTGATAGCATTACCTAAATTTCGTATTAATTACAGTAATTACTGGGTGTAGAGCATGAAAGCTTTCGTTCTTTGGTTTGCAGAGTTCTAGGTCGCATTTCTCACCATATGATTCAAGGATCCCTTAGTTCCTCCCGTTGACCACGTTTTGTATGTTGTGCTTTCCAAACCTCAATAATTGCATGGTCGAAACGTTTGCAAAATAAGGCAGTTAGCATATGGCAGCTTTCATCCAGTATTTCTCACAGTCCTAGATCCTACTCCATTTCTTGCAATTCCAAATTTACTCAATTCATCCTTGAAACTGTATTTTGTGACCTGCTCTTTCTATACCTTCATAATTGTGTCACGCCAAAAAGGTTTCTTTTTTTATGAGTGTGACACCGGGACAGTCAAGAAATTTGCCCTCATCAATAAAACCCTGGGCACGAAGAAAATATTAAGACAAAGAATAAGTAAAAGGTTAAGGACAAGGCAGAAATGAGATAATGAAACTCATTAGGAAAAAGATAGGCTGAAAGAATAGTCGATGTACTGAGGACCTAGAAATAAATATGGCAGGATTAGGCCCTGAGATGACGGTAGATCGTTTTTTTTTTTTTTTTTTTTTTTTTTTTTTTTTTTTTTTTTTTTTTAAGGAAGATAAGGTATAAGAATTAGGAAAGACAGAAGGGGGTGGAGAGTTCAAGAGTCTGGAGGTAGATGGGAAAAAGCAATCGCTGCACCGACTAATTCGTGAGCTACAAATCACCACCCAGTACCTGTGAGACGAGGCCGCTTGGCGAGTGTTATGTGGTCTCGTCAGTAGGGGAGGAATGCAACTCGCCAGCTCATCAAAGCAACGATGGAAGTAGTAGCGATAGAAAAGATATATGGAAGATACGGCGAAGAGAGAGAATCTAGATTAAAAGTAAGAGAAGGGTCAATAATGAGTCTGACTGCCTTAGATTCAACACTATCAAGGAGATAAGTATATCAAGAAGTGCTCAAGATGTGCAAGCAGTATTCTAAGCAGGGACGGATAAAACATTTATAGATTTTAAGTAACTGCAAAGAGGAAAAGTAATGACGAAAACGAAATAGAACTCCCAATTTTGGGGATGCAGATTTAGAAATTTGGATCATATGATTCCTCCAAAACAAGCAAGAGGCTATCTGGATTCCTAATATGTTGATAGAATTAAGAGGGTAAATTTCGTTAGTTTCGAAGACAATAGAGCTATCAGGAAGAGAAGAAGATAAGGAGATAGCCAGAAACTGTGTCTTGGAGGCATTAACTTTAACTAAATTTTAGGTGCCCCACTCAGATACCCTCTGCAAATCGGAGTTGAGAGTAGAAGAAATAGTGATATGAGACTGATTACGAGTAGCAGATGAAGGTTGTAAAGAAAAGGCAGGGGGAAAATGAAGGGTGTTATCATTGGCAATGGCGTGAGGAAGAGAGGAGGATGGGGACTGAAGAAGATCATTGATGAATAGAATTAACAGAGTAGGTGAAAGAACAGAGCCCTGTGGAACACCGTCAACAACAGCAGATATAAAATGGTCAGAAAGAAAACTGGAACAGAGAGAAGGGGTAAAGTCATATGCAGGAAGTTTGGCCAACACAACCTTATGCTAGACTATTTCAAAAGCCTTAGAGATATCAAAGGTAACGACAAAGGATTCCCCATAGAAGATGACCATACATGAGTAAGATAGGACAGGAGGTTTTATGTTGATCTTGCCATGCGGAAGCCGTACTGGTGATCGGAGATAAGTAAATTAGATTCAAGATGTTTCAAGAAGTGAGAATTGAGCAACGTTTTGAAAACTTTAGCGATAGAGGAGGTAAGGGTAATAGGTCGGTAGTTTGAAGGAATAAACAGGTCACCCATCTTAGGAACAGGTTGCACTTGAGCATTCCTCCAAGATGAAGGATAGATACTGGTTGAGAGAATGAGGCAAAAACGACAGCAAAGCACGTGAGCCAGTTCATCTGTAAACTCCTTAAGGAACCTTGCAAGGATGCCATCTGGACCTGATTGTTCGTCTTTAGCGAGTGAAGAACCTTATGAACATTGCATGAAGAAAGGATAAGGGAGGGCATAGGGTTAGAGAGGGGTAAAGAATGAGGAATAGGTGCACTAGAATCGTTTATGGATGAGTTGGCAAAAAATGAGAACCCGATTGAGTGGCTATGTCAGTGGGAGAGCAAGCTATAGAACCATCAGAACAAATGAGAGAGGGGAAGCTTGAGATACAGAAATTTTTGGAGAGGTTTTTGGCTAAGAACCAGAAACATTTATCAGTGGGAAAGTAGTTAAGATTATCAACTTTCCATCTTATAAAGGAAGCTTTAGACCCTCGAATCTTAGCAGTACAGCAATTCCTAGATGTAATAAAAGCAGAGTGAATTAAAACAGAAGGAGAGGCTTGGTACAGTCGGTGAGCCCGATCCCTGGCCTGAATAGCCATGGTGCGGACTTGGTCAAAAAAGGATTAGGGGGAGACGTTTTCATAGAGGAGGGGATGAATACCTCCATTCCAGAGGTTATAATCTCTGCAACTTTTAGGGCTACCTGATCAGGCTAGTCATCCCACGGGAAGTCAAAGAGGAAATTACTCAAATCATCCCGTTGGGTATTCTCAAAGTGCCAAAGGCGGCACTGAATAGGAGGAATTGATGGAGGGGGAGCAAAAAGGGAAAAGATTGAGATCACAGAGTGGTTAGATTTACCAAGAGGGGAAAGCACAGAATAAGGGTAGTTTGAAGGGTTAGAAGTAAGATATATGTCAAGAGTGTTGGCTGTATGTTAGTGTTGATCAGGAATGCGAGTAGGATGTTTGATAATCTGCTCCAGATCGTGAGTAATCGATAAATCAAGGAATTTCACTTCCTCCCACATCTGTGTGAGAAAAATTAAGCCACTCACTGTGGTGTACATTGAAGTCCCCAATATAGAGAACTTCAGCATATGTATGAGAAGATAGCAAGGATTCATGGCAAGAGGACAAATATTCAAAGAAAGACGCAATTTCAGTGGAGTTTGGAGAGGAGTAGCACAAGGAAAGGAATTTAGTGGTAGTGGAGAGATAGAGAACATCAAAGTCAGGAGATTCAAGGATCATGAGCCTTGAAATAGGAGTGTTAGTGTTGCAGTAGGCATAGAGCCCACCTTTGGAACAGAAACGAGTATGCAGGGTATAGTGAGAGATTTGAAATGGGTTGATGGAAGCATGGCTAGACAGCTCTGTTTCAGAGAGAAGAAGGAGGTTGGGAGGGATGTACCCAAGCGTTGTTCCACAGACAAAAGATTTAGAGTTCAGACCACGGATGTTAGATAAGTGAAGAGTGAAAGAAGCAGATCTATCAGGAGGTGCAAGGTTAAGGGCAGAACCATTACTACCAACAAGCGTGTCTACTCTCACGCCAATAGTGGAGTATGGCAGTTAGCACTTGAAAGCTTTCAGTGGTTCTCAGAGTCCCAGATCACACTCCATCCCTTGCGATTTTAGGTTTCCTTAATACCTTCTCTGGAACTGCGTTCTTTGATCCATGCTCTTCACACCTCTGTTAGTGGATAGTTACAAACGGCATGAAGTCTTCAGTAACAGTTTCCCCAACGCTTTGAAGTCTTCAGTTGCAGTTTTATGTGAGTTCAGGTCAGTGTATGTTTGTTTTATTTGTTAATTCATGTTTATCCTTCTTAGTATCTCAACAGATATCTTTTCACAGTGTACAGAATACTTTCTTTCCGACTTTTGAGTTTCTCCCTAATATCTTGGCTAAGTTCCATCCCTTTAGACTTGAAATTTCTCCCCTGGCATTGAGTCCGAAGCAGATTTTTTCTTTTTCTTTATGTGAACAGTTAATTCATCACCCTTATTGTTGAGTAGCACTGTTATTTCACTTGTTATGTATACACAATGTACGGAGTATATTCAGTACCAGTTTGAGGTTCCACTCCAACTCCTCTATTGACCAATATTCCTCCTCTTAGATATAAATTTCCTCCCATGGGATCTAACCCCTTCCCGTTTGAGAATCACTTCTTTAATCGATATTGCAAAATGCCGTATTAAATAATACGTTAACGGAAAAATTTATTTCCTGTGAAGACTTTGGATGTTTATTAAAATTTAAAACATTTTCTAATTTGTTATGTAGTACTATTTCTTCTTCGTCTAATAGTGCGTCTAATAGTGTATTTAACATATAAATACATGTATATATAATGTATGAAAAAATAGGAAGAGCAGTAAAAACTTACGTTATCTTTAATGCATGTGTAATTTATCCAGTATTTTTTCCCTTCCATCTTAAAACAAATAACTTGCAGAATGTAATACGTAATGTAATGCAGTATTAAGTGGGCCTTAAACGTATTATCTCAAAAGGTCAGTAATAACAATTCTTCGCTGCTAACATATGATCTGAGTCAAATCCCTGATTAATGTGTATGATTTATAAAGTTCTTAAACCGTACTTTTTCCTCAATATTTGAAAAACA
The DNA here is from genome assembly GCA_037179515.1 of Halocaridina rubra. Taxonomy (NCBI): domain Eukaryota; kingdom Metazoa; phylum Arthropoda; class Malacostraca; order Decapoda; family Atyidae; genus Halocaridina; species Halocaridina rubra. The sequence goes on along the minus strand of JAXCGZ010009470.1, from coordinate 130,226 downwards.
TCCTTGATATACCGATTGCGTCCTTTAATGCATTATGAAATGGATCTTAATCCTAGTACATATAATGACAATATTAGGTAATCTTCTACAATGAATTATTGCCGTTATTCACATGTGCGTAAACTTTCTTTTTTTTTTTGGTAAGAATTTTTGCTCAGTAGGCATTTCTTAATGCTTACCATTCCAGTAAAATAGGTCTTGAACACAGTATATGAAAATATATGTA